>JAHRHZ010000218.1:4338983-4422786 GCA_024137785.1 Ginglymostoma cirratum
TTGTGTTCATCCAGCCCCATGCTTGTTATCTCGGATTCTCCAGCATCTGCAGTACCTTTTATCCCCAGTTCTTGCATGTTGTTTGAAGGGTAGCATGCAGTCAAGAAATAGAAGAGGGCCAAGATTGATCCTTGGAGGAAATTACAGGTAACTGCTGGAGTGTGAAAAGAAGGCATTTCAGTTGATTCTCTGGCTGTTTAATAAAAATCGAATCAGACAAGTGTGATCACACCAGTTCACAGAGTTGTTGGAGGAAGCACCACTAAAAGGACAAAATTATATGACCAATTTTGGTGTCATCTGCAAACTTACTAACCATGCCTCCTATCTTCTCATCCAAATCATGTATATAAATGACGAGCAAAAGTGGACTAGTACCATTCCCTCTGGAACGCTGCTGCTCACAGGCCTCCAGTTTGAAAGACAATCTTCCACCACTACCCACTGTCTCCTACAAAATTGGGATAGTCATAGTGTTAGTGTTTAGAGGGTGCAGATTTCTTGAAATGAATCTAGGGGAGTTTTTTGTATCAATATGTAGAAGTAATGAATCTAGGGGAGTTTTTTGTATCAATATGTAGAAGGCCCACCCGGGGACAGTGCAGTGCTGGATCTGGTTCTGGGGAAGGAGGCTGGGCAAGTGTTCACTGTAGCAATGTGGGGACATTATTTGTACAGGATGATGAGAGGCATAGAGTGGATAGCTAGAGACTTCTCCCATGGTGAAGTGACTGTTACAAGGGGGCCTAGTTGAAGGTGATTGGAGGAAGGTATAGGGGTTCTCTACACAAAGTGTTGGGTGTGTGGAATGCATTGCCGGCAGTGGTAGTGGAGTGAGATACATTAGGGACATTTAAGCGACTCTTGGATAGGCACACGGATGATAGTAAAATGTAGGGTATGCAGGGTAGTGTGATCTTAGAGTAGGGTAATAGGTTGGCACAACATTGTGGGCTGAAGGGCCTATACTGTGCTGTACTGTTCTATGTTCTATGTTCTATCCACATTACACCCTTCCACAAACTCTGTACTCTTGTCATCAACTCCGTCATCTTTCCTTGTCATTATCTCGTGCTGAACCAGACAGTTCACAGCATTCCCTCTAAATTTACAAGATGCTTGCAAAACCAGAAAACAATGCTGGGATCCATGTCACCATGCTGATTGCCATGTGCGGAACATCTACTGGGAAAAAATCCTTTGTATGATATGTAGAGGTTTTGTCCACCTCATCACCCCCTTCTCTCCCTTGCTTGACCCATGTGCTAGTAAGACCCTAATCCATGCCGATTTCTATCCAGGTTTGGTCATTTTAATGATCTCCAGGCTGACCTCCTGTCCTCATAACGCATAAAGTCCAGCTCATCATGAACCCTGGTGCCTGTGCTCGATCGTGCATTAAGAACTATTTATGTAGTAACTCCTATGTTCAATAACCTACAATGACTTTCAGATTCCAACATTTTCAATGAACATTTTCATCGTTGGTCACCGTAGCTGCCTCAAAATGAACTAGCCCTCCCATCTCCATTGCATTTCCTGCTTCCAGAATCTTTTGCAATGTCTCCTTTCTCAGTGCTTCTATTAACAGTACTATTCCACGTGTTTCATGTATTTAACCCCACGTTCTGGAATTTATCCTAATGCGTTCAGTCTGTCCTGTATTAACAGGTTTCATGAAACCCAAGGTTTTGACCCAGCTTTGTGGTGACTTCTTACTTCTCCTCCTTCAGCTCAAAGTTAAACCCTGTTTTCTGGATCATTAGAACAGACCTCTATTAATTGTCCAGTAACATAACGACTCTGCGGCATTCCTTCCTATAGGTTTATCCTGAAGTAGGTGCCACCTCCCACCCTTACAGTATGCCGGAATGTAGTTATCTGAACTTCCAGCTACAGTTTCTGCCTGACCACTTTTATAGCGTAACAGTGGGAAGATGATTTTGCCATTACATGGTCATTTCAAATAGCAAGGGTCTCCACTTAAGAACCATACCTCATAAAAGTTTCATTTCAGGCACCCGAAATTAAAAATACATTTTAATGTGAAACAATTGCATCTGGAACTGTGTTTAGCATTATGGTTATTGAGTTTATTTGTGTATTATTTTATATCATTTGTAAAATTTCCATATTTGAGTCTTCCAGCTTGAACAACAATGATTATTTCTTTCCCAAATCTCACATCATGTAAGATGGCTGGGTGATTTAGTAAATTAATCCTTAGCTTTTTGACTTTGGTACTCAAGTTATGCTCAACTCTTGTGTCTGATGAGCCCATTTCTGCAGATTTAGTACAGGAAACTTCAATGTAGCCATTTAAATACACAGTAGAAGATTTAACTTGGCAGTCTCACTGGTATTGAGAGTTGTTGAGGTGTGAATGAAAGAAAGAAAATACAATTGAGGTTACTTTCTGACCTTAGCGTGATGCTTGATTTAAAGTTAAGGGAGCTTGTTTTGTATCTGACCATTCTTCGGCATTGATTTAACAGATCTTTAACACTTGAACAAATGCTTGGAAGTCTCATTTTACGTTATTTTCTCAGTCAGGCTGCATTGCATTCCCTAGTTAACATTCAGTGTGGGTTAACATTCATTTTCTGCATGCCACTTCCAGTTTTCCTGTGCACCTTGCAGCCACTTGATACCTTCTACAGATGGGTCACATTAGATTTGGAACTTTTGAAGCACTTTATTAAAAATTTTTCACATCTTTTTCATGAGATTGATTTTACAACCCTATTGCACGCATTGAAGGATGGAACTGGAGATAAAAGGCTAAGTATCGTGGATGTTGGAGAACTCAACTAAAAGCAAATTGCTGGTGAAACTCTGCATATCTGGCAACATCTTTCGAAGCAGAAATGGAGTTGACATTCATAACTAAAAAAACTCTACTTTGCAACTGAAGGGGCATGAAAAATGATAGTTTTCAAGCTTTTGACAAGATACATTTGGTGGCACCGTGCTATTCCTTGCAAATACACATATATGCATTAAAGGATGAGGCTGTAAATGAGGGCAGGAGAAATGGAGAACAGTGGGCAGGGGAAGGTGGAGGGGATATGCAACTGTGTGTGGGGGAGTGGAGGGGTTCGGAGGAAACTGGAAACAACAGAGGGGACAGTGATGATGGGAAATAGCTGGGGTGTGGGGAGTAAGAGAAATCAAAGCCCCCAGTCCCATCTATTCTCCACCTTTACCCTAGCCCTAATCCCAGCTCCATCCATTCTCCACCACATGCACGTTTCTGAGTGAGCACGCGTGCATAGTTCACCCACAGTTGCAGTGTCGGCAGATACTGATGTTAACAAAGTGGGGGTGCAGGGAGGAGTAACTGAAACAGATGGTGAGGGTGCCCGAACCAAAAGGCAAAGGGAATGCAAATGGAGGAGAGATATAGATGAAAGATACATGTTTGATATCTGTTATAGCAAGAAATAGGTCAGTTCTTCAGAACAATGCCATGCAAGCAAGGCTTTCAGGGTGTTGTTGCGTATTTAAGTGGAGCATGATATTCATGGTCTGAAGTTGTGGGTTTCGGTTTTGGGTTCTGAAGTCCAAGTGCCAAGTGGAAAAGTGAGGTGTTGTACCTCCACATTGCGTTTGGCTTCACTGGAACACTGCCACAGACAAGCATAGAAGTGTTAGTATAAGAGCAAGATGGTGTCTTGAAATGGAAAGTGACTAGAAGATTGGGCTCATTCTTAAGTTTAGAGTGAAGGTGTTACACAAACTGGTTATCAGTCTGCATTTGATCTGACCAACATAGAGGATGTTGTTTTGTGAGCAATGAATACATTGGACCAGACTGAAAGGCTGCTTCACCTGTGTTTGGGGTCTTCAGCAGTGAGAAGGAAAAGAAAAAAGGGCAAATATTTCACCTAGAAATGGTAAGAACTGCAGATGCTGGAGTCAGAGATAATACAGTGTAGAGCTGGAAGAACACAGCAGGCCACGCAGCATCAGAGGAGCAGGAAAGCTGACATCTCGGGTTGGGACCCTTCTTCAGAAATGGGGGAGGAGAAGGGAGCTCTGAAATAAATAGAGATAGGAGGGGTGGGGCTGGGGAAGGTAGGTGGGATGGTGAGAGGTGAGTGCAGGTAGGTAGTGATGGGGATTGGTCAGTGAGGTGGGAGGAGCGGATACGTGGGTGAGAAGATGGACAGGTTGTGTCAGATCAAGGAGGTGGGGATGAGAGGGAGGGTTGATGAGAGAGGGATGAGGCCAGGGATGGGGAGATTTTGAAACTAATAAAGTCCATATTGAGACCATTGGTTCCCAAGGCGGAATATGAGGTGCCATTTCCTCTGGCAGTTCATTCCACATGCAAACCACCCTCCGTGTGAAAAAGTTGCTCCTCTTGTTCCTTTTAAATCGTTCGTTCATGTTAACAATATGCCCTCTAGTTTTGTGCATGCTCAATGCATGCCTCAATGTTCAAAGGTTTAAGTAAGTAAAGACCACAACTACCCAGTATTTAAAAAAAAAAGGTAAACGGTTCGAAATGAACATTCTGGTTCTTCTGGACCTCCACTTGGAAATGTAAAAGACAAATTAGATCAGAAAGTGTCACTTGCAAGATTTCACTGCGTTTCTTTCTGAGCACTTCACTGTCTGATTCATTTCCTGTATGTCTGCCCTCATGCTTTCCCACCTTTCCAGCAAAATGATAGGGTACCCCTTGACTTTTCACTCCACCAGTCTTTGCATTTCAAGAATCATGCTGTATCAATCCTGCTACCTTCAGCAGGGTATCACAATCAAAGACATCTTCCCCTTCCCTTCTTTTGTGACGCCTCATTCACGCATCTGTTACTTCTCACATCTCTTCACTCCACCAAGACACCTTTCTCTATGCAATTGCAAAAGGTGGACGCTGCCGCTTCCCGCGGCGAGGCCGAGAGCGCCACCTCCATCAAGGATGCTGTTGTCTCTGCCAACATCAAGGACGCCCCTACTGCTGCCACTCCCAATGCCAATATTAAGAACGACGTTACTTCCACCAACGTCGCCCCACACACTGCAGTCACCTCAACCAACACCGACTTCGCCCCTAACTGCACCCCCTCTGCAGCCAGCCCCAGCCCTAAGCCCTGCCGGGTCTTCACCATCCCCCGAGACCTCCCCTTCACTGAGGACGAATGGTCAGTCGTCAGTAAAGGACTCCCCTTCATCCCCCTCCGCCCACACATCAATGAATACCGACATCCAAGTGTGAACAAACAGTTTTTCTGCTGCCTCTGCCTCCGCGCCTATTTCTTTAACCGCAAGTCTAACCCATCCTCTACAGACCCCTTCTCCCACCTCCAACACACCCCATCCTCCTGGAAACCACCCCAAGGCCTCCTGCCCTCCCTCGATCTCTTCATTTCCAACTGCTGTCGCAATATTGATCGTCTCAACCTCTCCACCCCTCTCATTCACTCCAACCTTTGCCCCACGGAACGTGCAGCCCTCCGCTCCCTCTGCTCCAACCCTAACCTCACGCATCAAACTCGCAGATAAAGAAGGTGCAGTTGTGGTATGGCGTACTGACCTTTACATCACGGAGGCCAGGCATCAACTCTCTGACACCTCGTCCTACCGCCCCCTGATTATGACCCCACCCCGACCACAAAACATCATCTCCCAGACCATCCACAACCTCATCACTTCAGTTGACATCCCACCCACAGCCTCCAACCTCATTGTTCCCCCAACCCCACACCGCCCGTTTCCATCTCCTTCCCAAAATCCACAAACCCGACTGCCCCGGCCGACCCATTGTCTCTGCCTGCTCCTGCCCCACTGAACTTATCTCCGCTTACCTTGACTCTGTTTTCTCCCCCCGGTCCAGGAACTGCTCCTGTATATATACAGAAGAAAATACTGTTTCTGAAACTAAAAATGCTGGCCTGACAGATTATCTCAAACAGAAGTATGAAGCCTGTATCTCTCCACAGATGCTGCCTGACCAGCAAAATATTTCCAGTTTCTTTTTGTATAGAATGGCACACAACATGAATTTGCTTCCAAGATATTTATGAATTGATCCAACCTTATTTCTCATTAACTTCAGCATCTAATTCCCTTCATTTCTGTCTCTTCTTTCCCACCACCAGTGGTTTGACTGCATGTGTGGTAGCTAAATTTGCAGAAGATACCAAGAGATGTAGAACACTAAGCTGAAGTTGTCAAGAGGTGATGGAGTTTGCAAAAAGATAACATAGGTTAAGTGAGTGGTCAAGAACTTGGCAGAATGGTATAATGTGGAAAAATGTGAATTTCTCCACTTTGTGTGGAAGAATAGGAAAACAGTATCTAAATAGAGATTGCAGAACTTGGTACAGAGAAATCTGGGTATCTCATTATACAAGTCATAAAATGTTGTTATACAGATACAGTGTGGTAAATAATGATGAAGATAGCCTTAGACTACAAGAGAATATAGATGGGCTGGGCAGATGGGTTGATCAGTGACAAACGGAATTCAATCTGGATAAATGTGAGGTGATGCACTTGGGCAGGAAAACAAGGCAAGGGACTACATGATGAATCGTAGGAAAGCAACGAAGATTAGAGGGACCTTGTGTGCATGAACATCGATTCTTTTAGCTTCATGACAGGTGGATAAAGTCATTAAGTATATGGTATATTCAACTTTATTAGCTGAGGCATACAGGAGATTATTCTGGAACTGTGTGAAGTGTTGGTTAGACTACAGTTAAAATATTGTGTCCAGATCTGGGATCCACATTATGTTGGAAGAGGGGAGAATGTAATAGCACTGGAGAGAGTGCAGACGAGATTTACCAGGACATTGCTTGGGCTGAAGAATTTCAGTTATAAAAAGAGATTGGACAGGCTGGAGTTGTTCCTGGGATGAAGAGAATTGAAGAGGCTAAGCCTATATCCTTTGAAGTTTAGAAGTTTGAGAGGTGATATTATTGAAGATACTGAGCGGATTAGATAGGTGAATACCAGACGGATGTTTCTCCTGTGGGGGAAGCCAAAATGAAAGGACACAGTTTAAGATTAAGAAGTTCTTCCTTTTAAGTCACAGATAAGAAGATATTTTCCCTCTGATGGTCATTAATCTGTGGAATTGATCATTGAAGTTACTCAAGGCAGAGTTAGATATTTGATAGACCAACAGATTGGAGAGTTACGAGGGCAGACAGAAAAGTGACATTGAAATCAGATCAGCTATGATATTCTTCAGTTGCAAGAAAGTCTCAACAAGGGAATGGCCTGTTCCTGCTTCTAAATCCTGTGTTCATTTGAGTTGGATATGGAGGCCTATAATTTTGGAATTACAATCTGAATATATCCCCCCATTCTTGATGCTGATGCTGCTAGAATAATTTAAGTTTTGAAGTTCAGTCAGAAGCTATGTAATCACTTCTTTCCATTAATGAACACCATAAAGTTTGATAAAGGCAAAATATTGTGAATGCTGGAAGTCTGAAGTAAAACGGAAAGTGCTGGAGACACTCAATCTGAAAAGACCTTAAGAAAGTTACATCTTATTTAATGTAGTGTAATTGGATCTTTAACAACATGCTCAGTCATAACTACCAATGGGCAGTTTTTCTGGTTCTGAAAAATTAATTTCATAAATGTGGAGCTTCAATATTTTCCACTACATTCAAAAAATATAATTCAGATTGGAATAATTCGTTTTGAAATATATTTATGATACTTCTACCTTAGTCCATGCGTATGCTGCACGCTCTATTTTGCTTCCTATAAAATGACTAAAGTGTAAAGGAAAATTGGCACTTTTAAATTCCTCGCTCACGGCCTGTGATAATTCTCCAATGTGATTGGCTGATTACTCTGATCAGTTATTTCTGTTACTGGATGCTGGAGATCCTTACAGTAGCACCAGAACTAAATTAATGTCATGAAAGATCAAATTTCTTCCATAAAAATAGCTAGGCCTTTGTAGACAACTTTCCACATGGTCAGTGGCAAATGATGTCGCTTTCCTGTTGACCACAAAGTGTGGGCCTTTCCCTGCCAACATTTAAATCAATACTTTCTCTTGTGTAGTAATTACAGTTCAACATGCACTGAGGGCAGAGGAAGTCTGTATGCAGGAGAAGCGGTACTGTCATCACCGAGTATGGAGGAGTTAACCCAGGACCAAGGAGACCGAACTTCTCTTGATGCAGCAGACAGTGGTCGAGGAAGTTGGACTTCATGTTCAAGCGGCTCTCACGATAACATCCAAACAATTCAGCACCAGAAAAGTTGGGAGACTCTCAGCAGTTTGGGGAATCTTCATTATGAGAGCTCTGCTGAGGGAACAGGACTATCAACAATGTGGGCTTCAGGTAGCCAAATGGATCGAACCAAATTCTCTGAACATGGCACAAAATTGATTAGGCAGAGCCAGCCTAGAGATGGCATTGATCATGCTCAGTCCAGAAATAGCTGGGCATCAACAACAGGCTATTGGGCAGAGGATTCTGAAGGTGACACTGGAACAATAAAACGGAGAGGTGGAAAGGACGTAGCTATGGACTCTGAAGGAAGCAGTACAGCATTAGCTACAGATGATCCAAAGCAGAATATTAGACCTTCTCACATAGCAGTGTCTTCATCAACAGCAAAAGGTCTCACTGGTAAGTGTTACACAGAATAAGTAACAGAAATAAGACATTTGATGTAGCTGATCTGTGTTAGTATTTACATTCCCTTTCCATCAGATTTGGAAGAAAGCATCAGCTGTTGAGATTGTTATTTTCCAATAGGTGTTATTAATTGCAATGTCATATTCTTTTACTTGAAAAGAAAACTTGGTTTCAGGTTTCCCATTCCAATGAACCAGTATTTACCAGTTTAGTCCCAGCTCCATTATTGCTGTTGATCTGGCTTCCAGGAAGTATGCGAGAAAAGAGCATGTGAATTTTCTCCATTTTGTTCTCTCCATGTTCACGGTCTTACCAGGAGAAGGGGATCTCAGTTTTTTTCATTGGAAAGCCATGCTAGATGGAGCAGGACAAAAAAAAATTGTTTTAAATTTTAGCCTAACAGTGTGAAGGTGGTACTTATGTATTTAAATGTACTCCTCCAATTTTCTAACCTTGCAGCACGCATTTTACATTTCTCTATGGTGTCATTTGATGCTAGTCTATAAAAGAAAGAACCCCTGGATAGCAATTCATTTTCTGTGCCCCTGGAAGCTTTAGCCTGTGTCCAGTTATGAAGAGAAATGAGTCTTTTAAAAAAAAAGCTTAACGTATTCAAAATATCAATTGCTACAAATGGTGCAGGAATTGGCTAGAAGAAGTCTCTGTATATCTTGTTATATATATTTTGTTAGTGCAGATTATCCGAATTTAAACATCACTACTAATCTAGTTAAAAGTTAACATTATTGATTGAGTGGTCTTTTATGCGCATAGAAATGAAATGTTGATAAAAGTTGCCAGGAAGACCAGTGCCTTAACGTAAATCAAATAGAACTTTAATTTACTCTAGATCTTCTGTATAAAGTATGCTTTTGCCTGTTCATTTCCAGTGCAATAAATGACTCCCAAAAGATGGCCATTGTTCCCAACCCCAAAGCTGTCAACCGCTCCTTTCTGAACTCAGAAATGATGTGCACTGAATCATATGGCAAGAAAAACATCCTAATATCCTTCCCCTCCACTCTACAATATACCAGACCACTAATTAGGATTCTATACTGTAAGACATATTAATAAAATTGTCTTCAAATACTAGATGATTGATATACAAGTACAAACTTCTGATATTTTTAATGGCAGGTTAGTTCAACATTATTTAAATTCAATGATCTACACACTACTTACTGCTTTTTTTTATTTTGGAAGGTTAATAATCAACTCGGTGAAACAAAATCAGTCCCAGAAATTAGATCAACAGTAACTTTATTTTACTAGTGAGTTTGTCATGTACATTTAATAAGATTCCTGAACAAAGCTGTGCCAGAATCCAAGGACTTGTTCATGCAGTTAAACTTTAGAAATAATCCAACTTTGAAACATTGGTTGCTATTTAATAAATATAATAATATTGATAATGCTTGCACACTCCATCTGACTACCATTTTTATTTTTCTGCCCTCAATTTCAATAATCCTTTCTCAAAAGACCCAACTTCTTTATGCTGTGCTCCTAGATTGCATCCTTTTTAAAATTTAAAATGCACATAATTTCTTTCAGCTCAGCATCTTGTTTTGTTGTTTTCCGTAAATTTGACTTCAGTTCTTGACTTAATCGTATGCCGCATTAATAATTAACCATCTCTAATGGTAGTGTATTGTTACTACAGCACGTAAAGAGGGCAGATATCGAGAACCACCACCAACTCCTCCAGGGTATGTTGGAATTCCCATTGCAGACTTCCAAGAATCTCATCGACATCCAGGCATGAAGCCTCCAGATTATAATGTAGCACTACAAAGGTCACAGTTTGTGGCAAGGCCATGTGATCCCCATGGACTCTCAACTGTTCAAAGTCCAACTGCACATACAATCAGTCACTCACAGGTCAGGCCGCTTAGCCGGCCTCAATGGCACAAACCAAATGAGTCAGACCCCAGACTAGCTCACCTACAGCCCCAGGGTTCTCCATCTGAGGACGATGAGGACGGTAAGTGCTAAATTATTATTTTGAATCAGTTTTGAATTTATGTAATCAAATGTACACAATTTGTGCTGGCTGTGCTCAATGGACTAAGGGAAATATGCTATAATTCAGTTATGAATACAGAAAGAAATGTTTCTACGTGCCAGGGTACTTATTGCTAGGTAGAAATCTACATTATTTGATTGAAAAGGTGCCGTGTACTTCAGGAATTCAGAAGAATATATCATAAAAAAAAAAGAGTAGGAGATCCACACAGCTGGGGAGCTGTCTGCATCATCCAAGCATGAACATGGGTGGTCTTGGGCCTTAACTCCCACTTTCCTGCAGGCCACCTACATTCCTTGATTCCGTGTGAGACCAAAAATCTATCTGTTCTAAAAATATATAGATGACACACTCCCTGGGGCAGTGTAATCCAAGGCTTCACAGCCATTTGAATGAATAAAATTCTTCTCACATCAGTCTGAATGATCAGCCCCTTATCCTAAAATTACTCTCTTTTGTTCTGTATTTATTAACCAGGAAAAGCAACATCTTGGTATCTACCCTGTTAGGCACCTTCGTAATGAGAATGTGGACCCAATTTACTCAGCTCTTGTCTTTACATAATCATTTTCAGCCTGTGGACCACTATAGTCAACTTCTTATGTGCTGCCTTCAATGCATGTATCTCCTTCCTTGAAAATGGAGACCAAAATTCCACATAGTATCACAGGTGTCATCTCAACACAGCCCTTTACAATTCAACAAGACTACTTTGTTGTTGTACTCCAAGCACTATGCAATTAAAGCAAAAAATGACATTTTCTTTCCTAATTACTTGCCGTACTTGCTGTATAATAATTTGTGTTCCTTTTTCGAGTACACACTAGCTTCTCTGACTATCAACATTTGCAAGTTCCATGTCTTTTAAAACATATTGTCCTTTTCTGTTTTTATAATTGTGACAAGGTTAGGAACCTTACATTTTTCACCTTGTTTCCCACACACTTAACCTGATTTTTGTAGCCTCTTTGTGTACTCCTCAGTTTACATTCCCACTTAGCTTTATATCACCAGTAAGCTTTTCATCTAAATCATTATTATAGATTGTAAGTATCTGAGCACTGATCCTTGTAGCACTCCACTAGCCACAAACTGCTAACTTAGAAATGCCACATTTATGCTTACTGTTGCCTTCCTTCCTTTCTTTTAACTAATTTTCTATCCGTACTAGCTAATGTCATCCCCAATGCCATCTTGTACAATGATCTTTTATCTGACAACTTATTGAATGCCTTCTGGAAATTCAAGTATACTGTATATGGATTTCGTAACCCAGTAATTTCATCCTGAATAAACCCTAATAAACTTGTCAGATAGGATTTCGTTTTTGTATAACAAAGTTGACTTGTTCTAATCATGTTGTGATTTTCTAAGTGCATTATTAAGAGTTCAGTAATAATACAATCCAGTAATTTCACCATGATGGGAATGCTCAAGCAACGTATATGATAAATCCCTAAAACTGAGTTTTTTTGTTTCTTCGTTAGTTTCAATAAACTACATCGTGAATCTGTTTTTGACGTCTTACTAATACCCAGGCCCAGATTTTAATTGTGACTGACATCCTCTCCGTCACTGTGAAAATAGTGTAAAATCCTAAGTTCTGCCCCAAATCCTGCATTTATCATTTCTGTAGGGATAGAATAGCAGCCTATTTGTAGTGTGTGCAGCACATTTCATGGAGAGTGGACTTATAATGATCACCTGCCTCCACTCAAATTGTATTATGGATTCCCTGGGGCGTCTGGAATCCAGAATATGGAGATTAGACCAGGTAAGAACAGGTTTGTTCTCAGTTTATTTGTTTTGGATAGCCTTTAGAAGGATCTGAGTATGGTTCCTGGACATCTGGGAGGGTGGAGGGTAGGGATCCCTTTGGGGCTAAGGGTGATCCCAGACCCTTTACGAGGCAGTTCAGGGATCCTTTTTTGTTGGGGATTTGGGGGCATTCACGGATTCTTTATGGGTGGTATCAGGTGCCTTTTGGGATTATTAACTATGGAGAAGATTATGTGTAAAAGGTGTGTAAATGGCTTGGAACTGTCTATTTTGTCCAGACCTGTCAACAAGTAAAGGCCTTATGAATGAGTGCACTTAGAACTTTCTTTTTTCCTCAGTGCACATTGTTATTTGTGGACACTAGTTAAGTTGGCATGGTGGGTGAATTGGGAAAGGATGATGGGTTGAATAAGACACTATGGTCAGAAATTGGACATTGGAGCCATGGGTGATAGGTAGAGAGGCATGTTGAATGACATGGGAAATCGTTAGTGTGCATTTGGTGGCCTGCATTGGGCATGAGTATGTGAAGGTGAAGGAAGTGAGAGAGGGGTGAGGGCTGGAGGAATAATTGACTTTGTTTTAGTCTGTGGCTACAATACTAGAGCCTCAAAGCAGTCATTCAGCCCAGCCAAGTTTTGAAACTGACAGCCTCCTAGGCTCTTCTGAGGTCACTCAGCTAAATTTCATTACAGTTGATATACTCCGAATGAGAATTAGAAATATGAACAGCCATTATTAAATTTTTTATGCCTCTGTGCATATGACCTGGAAACAAGAATCTGGACATTTACCCTTTATTGATTTTACTTTATTAGTGAACATAGAACAGTACAGCACAGGAACAAGCCCTCCTGCCTACCATGTTTTGTGCTGATCATGATGCCGCTCTAAACTAATCCTATTTGCCTGCACGTGGTCTGTAACTCCTAAAATAGTAACATGATATTGGACAATTTGCTATTATGATGTCCATTAAGGGATAAATACCAAAATATTAGGGATAATTACCCAGCAATTAATTGCAATAGTCATATAAAATTATGAGGAGCATGGATAGTTGGAGTCTTTTTCCTAGGGTGGAAATGTCAAATACTGGAGCCCGGGTTGGGGGGCATAGGTTTAAGGTGAGAGGGAGCTAAGTTCAAAGGAGATGTCTAAGGAAAGTTTTTTTTTAGCGCAAAAGGTGGTAGGTGCATGGAACGCACTGCCAGGGAGGTGGTGAAAGCAGGCTGAGTGTCCCTGACAAGGCTAGGATTTGTTGCCTGTCCCTATTTTCCCTTGTGCATAGTGCGCTGCTTGGTCAGTGTAGAGGGCAGTTAAGAGTCAACCATGTTGCTGTAGGTCTGGAGTCATATGTAGGCCAGACAAGTTAAGGGTGGGAGATTTTCTCCTCTAAAAGACACCAGTGAACCAAATTGATTTTTTACAGCAACTCATAAGTTTCGTGGCACCATTTCTGAAACTGGCTTTCAATCACTGATTTGTCAAATGAATTATACTTCAACAAGTTACCTTATTTGTGTTTGCAAATATCTTGTTTTCAATAGATCCTACCTGTTCAAATGAGGAGATTTTATTTTGAAGTTTTTTTTCCTAATGCAAATAAAGCCGTCTAGTTAACAGATCCAATAATTACTCATGCCATGTTATTATGTATCTAGGTCCGATGAGACTTGAATCCAGACCTTCTGGTCCAGTGGTTAAATGGTTATTGCAATAAACAAGCGATCATTGGTATTTTTACATATATAGCGGTATGGATAGTACTACTGAGCCACAAGAATTAGTTGCTTTCAGCCGTGCCATTATCAAATCTAACTGGCCAGCTGGAACTTCAAATGGCATCACAATAGCACTCATGTTCTGGTTACCATCTATTACAGTGTCTGGTTGTCCAAAAGCACATACCCATTGGGGAATATCAAAAATATTGTATGGTGGAGCATTCTAGTTTGCTTCATGCCAGATTCACACATACTTTCCTTATTAATAGTTGTTATATCGATCTGACAATGGAAGAGAAAATGGAGGCAGCTGATCATGGTAATTCATCCTTTGAGGCTATTGTTTACGGAAAATTGTTAGTAAGTTGCACATGATTTTGCATAATGATTAGGCTAGGCAGAATGAGAGTTTGCAGAGCTCAGTGATACAGAGAGATATCTGTCGTGACACGTGTAATATATGGTAACATTTGTATTTCTAGGTGAATGGAAAATAGAAGTAGGGTGTTATATATGTAGTTGGGTGTATGTTGCCTCTTTAAGAAATTGGGTCAGGTGACCTGGAGCAAGAGCTAGGAGAGGCAGTCTAAAACCGACTGTGGAGCTGAGAGGACATACAGTAGAGTATTCCCTGTTCTAGTTTACCCTCCATCTACTTTGTGTTCTGTTTATGGTTCTAGTGACCTTCTATTGAGGCTGTACAGTGTCAAAGTATGAGACCATATCTTTAACCAATTTGATTCACTCCATGTTATATCAAGAAACGTTTGGAGACACTGGATACTGCAAAGGCTACGAGCCCTGACAACATTCTGATCATAGTACTGAAGACTTGTGCTCCAGAACTTGCCACTCCCCTAGCCAATCTGTTCCAGTACAGTTACAACACTGGTACCTAGCCGGCAATGTGGAAAATTGCCCAAGTTGTCCTGTACACAATAAGTGGGACAAATCCAACCCGGCCAGTTACCACCCCATCAGTCCACTCTCAATGATCAGTAAAGAGATGGAAGTATCATCAACAGTGCTATCAAGCAGCACCTGCTCAGTGGCGCCCAGTTTGGGTTCTGCCAGGGCCACTCAGAACCTCAGAAGCTGTGGTTCAAACATGGACAAAAGAGCTGAATTCCAGAGGTGAGGCAAGAGTGACAGTGCTTGATATCAAGACTGCATTCAACCGAGTGTGGCATCAAGGAGCCCGAGCAAAACTGGAATCAGTGGGTATCAGAGGGCAAACTGTCCGGTGGTGGAGTCATACCTGATACGTAGGATGATGGTTGTGGTTGTGGTTGTGGGAGGTCAATCATCTCAGCTCCAGGACATCTCTGCAGGAGTTTCTCAGGGTTGTATCCTCAGCCCAGCTATCTTCAGCTGCTTAATCAATGACCTTCCCTGCGTCATAATGTCAGAAGTGGGGATGTTCGCTGATTGTGCGATGTTCAGCACCATTCATGACTCCTCAGATACTGAAGCAGTCCATGTTCAAATGCAACAAGATCTGGACAATATCTAGGCTTGGGCTGACAAGTGGGGAGGCAAGTGTCATTCGTGCCATACAAATGCCAGGTTATGACTATCACCAATAAGGGACAAGCTAACCACCACCCCATGACACTCAATGGTGTTGCCATCACTGAATCCCCCACTATCAACATCCTGGGGGTTATCATTGACCAGAAACTCAACTGGACTCACCATATTAACAGAATGGCCACAAGAGCAGTCAGAGGCTAGGAACACTGCGGCGAGTAACTCACCTCCCAACTCCTGAAAGCCTGTCCACCATCTATAAGGCACAAGTCGGGAGTGTGATGGAATGCTCCCCACTTGCCTGGATGGGTGCAGCACCAACAACACTCAAGAAGCTTGACACCATCCAGGACAAAGCAGCCCACTTGATTGGCACTACATTCACAAGCATCCACTCCCTCCACCACTGATATTCAGTAGCAGTTGTGTGTACTATCTACAAGATGCACTGCAGAAATTCACCAAAGATCATTAGACAGCACTTTTCAAACCCACGACCACTTCCATCTAGAAGGACAAGGGCAGCAGACATGTGGGGCCACCACCACCTCCAAGCCACGCACCATCCTGACTTGGAAATATATCGCCATTCCTTCACTGTCGTTGGGTCAAAATGCTGGAATTGCCTCCCTAATGGCATTGTGGGTCAACCTACAGCAGGTGGATTGCAGCGGTTCAAGAAGACAGCTCACCACCACCTTCTCAAGGGCAACTAGGGATGGGCAAGAAATGCTGGCCAGTCAGCGATGCCCACATCCCACAAATGAATAGAATAAAAAAGACTATATCTGGAGTACTTTGAAAAGCTTGATCTTAACTTGAAAAAAGATAGAAGCACTGCAGAGAGGATTCACTGAATTCCTTCCAGCATTGAAGGGCTTGTCTTCTGAAGAATGGCTAAACAAGTTAGGCCGTTGGAGCTTAGAAAAATAAAGGATGACCGTATTGAAACATAGGATCCTGAGAGAACTTGATAGGGTGGGAGAGTGGGATACCAGAATGATGTTTCCTCTAGTGGAGGAGTGATTCTAGAACTAGGGGCCATGGTTTAAGAAAACAAAATCTTCATTTCTTGATGTTTTTTTGAGTTGGTCATGGAAGCTGGGTCATTGAATTTATTCAAGTAATGTTAGGTAGAGGGAGGAAAGTGCAGGCAAGAAAGTGAATTTGAGTCCACAGCCAGATCAGTCAAGGTCTTTTAGAATTGTGGAGCAGGATTGAAGGGCTGATGGCTATCCTTACTTCTAAGGATATATGCTGAGAGGTTAAACGGGCAGTTTTCATTTTTATGCTGTTTTCTGTTATGTCTTTATGGTCTTTTAATCCATATCATTTCAACTAATTCTGTAACTGATCAATCAGTTTAGAATCATGAAAATTAGCTGATGTTCTTTGTTCACACTTACTTTTCAGAAATCAAAAGTAATCCTTAAGTGCAGCATCTCTGTGTTCCTGAGACGGGAGAGTGTAAAAAGGCTGTTGGTGTAGAACAATTAATTACAGAGACAATTACTGCAAAAGGAGAGATGTTATCTTGGAAAGGTCCCCAAATGAAGCTTTGTGGGTGGAACTTAGGAATGTTTAGGGGCAGCCACTTTCCTGGGAGTGTATTATAGGCCTCCCAAGAGGCAGTAGGAAAAAGAGGAGCAAATCTGCAGACAATCCGTAGAGGTGTGTAAGAGTAATAACTGGGTAATTATGTTGGGAAAGTTGAAAATCCCTAATATAAATTATAGAGTCATATAGCATAGAAACAGATTCTTTGGTCCAATTAGTCCACGCCCACCATGTTCCCAAACTAAACTCGTCCCACTTGTCTGCATTTGGCCCATATCCTTCCAAACCTTTCCTATTCGTGTACTTATCCAAATATTGTAACTGTACCTGTATCCACCATTTCCTCATTCCACACACAAACCACTCTCTGTAAAAAGGTTGCCCCTCATATCCTTGTAAAATTGTCTCCTCCCACCTTAAATATATGCCCCCTAGTTTTGAACTCCACCACCCTAGGGAAAAGATCCTTGCTATTCACCTTCTCTATGCCCCTCATGATTTTATAAAACTCTATAAGGTCATCTTTCAATCTCCTATTCCCCAGTGGGAAAAAATGTCCCAGCCTATCCAACCACCTCCTTTTACTCAAAATCCTCCATTCCTGGCAACATCCTGGTAAATCTTTTTGAACCCTGTCCAATTTAATAATACTCTTCCTATAGCGGTGCGATTAGAACTCCAGTACTCAGAAGAGGCCACACCAACGTCCTGTATGACCTCAACCTGACATCCTAAGTGCTATAGTCAAAGGTCTGAGCAATGAAGTAAAGTGTGCTAAACACCTTCTTAACCACCCTGTCTAACCGTGACACAAATTACAAAAAATGGTGTGCCTGAACCCCTAGATCTCTCTGTTCTACAACACTACCCAAGGCCCTACCAAAACATTGCATAAGTCCTGACCTTGTTTGTTTTACCAAAATGCAATACTTTGCATTTATCCAAATTAAACCCACTCCTCAGCCCATTGACTCAATTGATCAAGATCTCTTTGTAATCTTAGATAACGTTCTTAAATGTCTACTGTATCACCAATTTTGGTGTCATCTGCAACCTTACTAACCATGCCTCCAATCTTCTTATCCAAATCATGTATATAAATGACAAGCAAAAGTGGACCCAGTACCATTCCCTTCTGCTCACAGGCCTCCAGTTTGAAAAACAATCTTCCACCACCACCCACTGTCTCCTACAAAATTGGGACGGTCAAAGTGTTAGCGTTTGGAGGGTGCGAATTCCTTGAAATGAATCTAGGGAGCTTTTTGTATCAATACGTAGAAGGCCTAACCAGGGACGGTGCAGCGCTGGATCTGGTTCTGGGGAATGAAGCCGGGCAAGTGTTCAATGTAGCAGTGTGGGGACATTAGTTGTACAAGATGATGAGAGGCATAGATAGAGTGGATAGCTAGAGACTTTTTCCCATGGTGGAAGTAACTATTACGATGGGGCATAATTTTAAGGTGATTGGAGGATAGTATAGGGGAGATGTCAGAGGTAGGTTCTTTATACAGAGAGTAGTGGGTGCGTGGCATGCGTTGCTGGGGGTGGTGGTGGTGGTATCAGATACAGTAAGGACATTTAAATGATTCTTGGATAGGCACATGGACGATGGTAAAATGTAGGGTATGCAGGGTAGTGTGATCTTAGAGTAGGATAATAGGTCGGCACAACATCGTGGGCCGAAGGTCCTATACTGTGTTGTACTGTTCTATGTTCTATGTTGTAGCAAGAGTAACCACAACACAGTACGGTTCAAATTGTTCTGGACAAGGTAAAAGATGGCCTGCAAAAGATGGCTTTGGATTGGGGGAAGGCAGATTTTATTAGAATAATGCAGGATCTGGTCACAGTTGCCTGGGAAGGTTGTGGAGGCCTTACAGTCTATAAAAAAAAATTTCAATGAGCACTTCAATATCATAATATTCAAGGATATGGGAAAAATGCAGGAAATTGTGACCTGCGCACCTTTGGTGGTAGTTATGTTGATGCAGACTCGATGGGCCCAAGGACCTTATCTACACTGTATGAATCTAAAATTAGCTGCTGTCTTCAGCGTTATGTAGGAATGGGCAACAAACGTGCACATTCTCTTGTGCAAATGAAAAAGTTATACAAATTGAAGTAGACATGTTTGTGTTACAGAAATGTGTTACATTTACTGAGGCAGAGGTATATATAGTCGCTGAAAGTGAGTAGGTGCTATATTAAATGAGAAACATCAAAACAGTTAATAACTTTTCTCTTCTTCAAAGCCTTCTTATTCTGAAACAAATAGAAATAGTATTTACATTCATGAGTCTAGTTGATATATTTAAATTCTGACAGAGCAAGGCAACTGTAAACAAAAATGTGGTACTTTCAGTAGACTTGAGAAATTAAAGAACCACCATCAATGGAGACTGCCAAGTGCTTTGAATTTTGTAACTTCTGTCTCCTTAACATCAAAGCATGATCAATGGCATCCTTATCCTCAGCTACATTTTCTGTTTGGTCCACTCTATTGGTATCTTCCAGGCATGTTTAAATGTTTGTGGCTTAAGTATGCAAGTGCCTTTAACACATTGGCACATTCTGTCTTTGCCTTCCATTATTTCCAGAACAAAGCCATATTCTTGTGATTTTTCTCCACACTTATGTTGTTATATTCTCCTAATACATGATTTTTATGTACAGAATTCAAAGTAGTTGCAGTTTTTGCCATCATTATTTATTTATCTCACTATCTTCCTCCCTACCTCTTTCTTCCCCTAATTTATTTGTTGTGTGGTGTGAGGCTGGTTATTTGTTAGTCTTAATCTCTTTGTATGTAATGTGTGTCTCTCTTATTGCCTCCCTTCCCCCCCCATCTCTCTCTCTCTCTCTCTCTCTCTCTCTATGCTCACATGTGCCAGGTACAGAAAAAAAGAAAATTGACAAAATTAAAAAAGAACAGGAAATGGAAAACAGAAAGCAAAGAACAAAAAGGTAAAGAGGAATATGATTTAGGAAACAAAATCTAAGTTAGCATAACATTGCTTCACAGTGATCAAAGTTAAACTCAGTGGGTCAAATGGCCTACTTCTGTACTGTAAATGAGTCTCTGAGGAACAACACATTTCCATTGAAGGAGTACTACTGGAATGATTTAGCCAAAATGTTTGGGTCCTACTTGTGAAATGCAAGATTTTTACTGTAGATTGAGACATATCAGTTGACTCAGATTATAGTACAACCACAGTCTTCTAGCCCAAAAATATCATTGTGTATATGTCAACCCGTTTTTTCAGTCATCTTATTATTACTTGTATGATCAGTCAGTCTCATATCAAGACCTTATAACTGTGCACAAAGAATCAAATAAATTGGGTCAACGTTTCAGGCCCGGTGACCATCACTGGGCTTGAAACATTAACTCTGTTTTTTTTCTTTCACAGATGCTGTCTGACCTGCTGAGCTTTTCCAGCAACTTGTTTTTGTTCCTGATTTACAGCATCCACAGTTCTTTCAGTTTTTATCAAATAAATTGGGTTGTGTTGCAGAGATTAGTGAGACTTTATGGCAAGTCTCCAGCAAATTCTGGTGGCAATGACTTGGACAGATTTTAAAACACTTTAATTCTGGTGTGTTTGTACAGATAATTTACTCAAGAAAACGCATCACATTCATTTATTATGAATTAACAGAAGTCTGTCCTTGTTGTATTTCAAAATGATGACCACCCACAATCATGCCAGCCGTTCACTTTTAGATATTTTCTAATCACCCTGTTCAGAGTTGACACACTGACACACTTCTGAAGCAGGTGGAACTTGAACCAAGGTCTTCTGGCAGAAAGATGGGATCCCTACAACTGCATCAGAAGAGTCCAGCTTTTATACTTCTTTACTCAATGTATAAGTAAAACCCCCCGGCCCTGCCACTTTTTCACTGCTGAAACTGAGAAACACCAGACTGAGTATCCAACACTTATGCAGTATTTTGTTCTGTTGATGAGCATGAATCTTTTCATTTTAACTGACAAGGTACTGTGCAATGAACATTGAAAGGTAAATAAGTAAAAGTTTGCTAAAATATATTTATCATCCTAAGTTCACAAGAGAAGACTGCTTGGGCCTAGTTGTTGTATCATATGGTAAACCTTGTTAGAACAAGGAACAACAGTCAGGTTCGAACAGAAAATTGTGAAAAAGTTAAAATTAAATTAAAATTGTGGGCACGTCTCAGAAGAATAAAAGGGAAAGACAAAGGGTTTAAAAGTGGTAAAATTCAGTGTGCATAATACTTAAAGTAAACAAAAAGTCTTATCAAGGAGGGAAGGATATATTGGTAGAAAGAAGTAGCCATGACCTCAAGAGATTGGTTGCTTGCAACAAAGGTATTTAGATGTCTTTTAGGGGAGAATCATTAACCGTAATTTGGTTTGTTGCATTCGTGGACAGACTGCACATTCAATGATATTGCCTGGTTAGGAACCAGTAGCTTACGTTTTTAAAGTAGACAAAGTGAGAAATCCAGAGAAATAACCAAGAGAGTGAAGCAACAAGATTCCATGGTTTTGAACAAACAGCAATATTACAATCTTAAAGACATATACATCATTCTTCATTATACGCGGATTCGTTACTCATGGATCCGCATACTCATGAGGCTGGCTCCTGACCTGATTTATTTTCCCTCATTTTAAAGGTCCTGAAATCATGCAGTCCTTCGTGGTAGATTGAGGATTTACATTATTGCGGTAATCATATTTTTGTGAACTATGCCCCTGTATCCCACGGATAAGAAGAATTTGGTGTTTTTCTAATGCTGAGAATTAATGTGGTAAACATGATTAGTAGACATGTTCTTCCCACAGTGCACATTTATTAGCAAATACAAAGATCAATCTCATAGATTTCTCAGCATTTCCTCCCTGAGATACTAATGACACAATGAGTCACCAAATCTCATTAAGTCTTGCTTTAAGTCTAAGTTATAGTTATTCGTTTTTGCCAATTTGGCCTTGATACTCCCTCTCAAAAGCCACTCTGTCACAGACTACTTATACAGAATTGAATGCTGCCAACCAGCAACTCTTGAAGCTCTGTATTCCATAAATTTACGGATACAAAAATGGATACAGATAATACTATCGAAGAAATTTTCAACACAGAGGAAGAGAAAAAAAAATTGCACGTGAGACTTTAGTAGAACCATAAGATGCAATTAATCATCAACAATTTTATGGAACACAAAGTGACCAGGTACAATTGAGGCCTTTGAAGAAAGGTCACCACATAATAGATGAGTTGTTGAATTTGAAGTATTCTGTAAAAAATCTATTTGAGTTCATAATGTTCTGTCTACCATGAATTTGTTGCATTAGTAACTAATTAATTATTCTACTGTATTTGCATATCTCTGTCACTTGTAGAAATCGTTCTGATACAATCACAAATGTTGGAATGAAAATCTCCCAAAAACTTGGGTAACAACAGCACTTTTGATAAAATCATTGCGCTCAAGTTGCTTAACTGCTAAAGTAGGAAATAATATGAACGCATTATTGCATGGAATGTGGGACTAGTTTTGTTTGGGATGATGGTTGGCATGGACAGGTTGGACTGAAGGTCTGTTTCCACGCTGTATGACTCTATAATTGCGATATAGTTTTGGTTTAGAGTTTTAATATTTGATGTAACCCACCCAAGGTTCAGTATGATTCACATGGTGCCCTTTTTCAGTTACTTATTAGAATTATAACTATTCAAAATTTAAACACTAGAATAGTGATATCATTTCTGTGTGGGATAATTGACCTATTTGTGAGTTTTTTGATTTAGTCATTGCTCTCAAGGTAGTAAAAACCTGTTGTTTGACCTTGGTGTTGTCAGGCTAGGCTAAGAATGTCACCAGGTTCCTGCCCAAATTCTAAATGGCAGATGAGAACTATTTCCTCTGTTTGATGAGATGATCAAACTAAAATTGTCACCAAGGCTGTGAGGTGAGCCATAAACCAAAGTAACCAAATTTATCAAATGACCCCCTCATCAGTTGAAGGAATTGCCATTAACATTTCAGTTTCTGTAACTTTTATGTCAGCATGGATCAAAATCAACAGAAATTGAATTAGTAGAAAAGTAATCATACAAATAAAAAGGAAAACTTAACTTTAGTCACTGCAACAAAGATGTGTCTTATACAACTGTATGTAACTATGTTACTGCAACAGGTGGCGCTACGTAACTACACAGTTTCACATACTGCTGTTCTTTATGCATTGGAGAGTAGGTCTGGATTCCTATCGGACAGCAGCTTCCACTTCAGAGTTTGACGAGTACAATAATCATCAATAAGCCATACTTGTATGAACCTCTCTCCTACTTGTCACAACAGTCCTGATGGAATAATCTTTCCAGAGTTAAATTTCAAACTATTAATCAATAATACGTTGTTTACAGTCTTGTCCAGTTCTTCTGCATGCCAAAGCTCTTCACATCATCTTGGGAATTAGTCCCAGAATTCAGACGATTGCATGGTTCAAACACTGGTGTGGCAGAAATGGGTTTTGGTTCATGGGCTATAGACACCAGTTCTGGGGAAAGAAGAGGCTGTACTGTTGGTCAGTCTACACCTGAACTGTTCTAGAAATAGTGGATACATTAATGGTCATCAGTCAAGATTCTATAGGACCTAGAAGAGTTTCTGTGGATTGGAACGAAACTAATGTAATCCCACTATTGTAAAACAAAAAGTAGAGGGAAAACCAAATTCTAGACCAGTTATTCTGACATCAGTAGCGAAAATGATAGAATCCATTATTAAAAATTTAAGAGCAGAAATTATTGGAAAACAGGATTGGACAGAGTCAGCATAGATTTACGAAAGGAAAATTATGCTTGACAAATCTACTGGAACATTTTGAGGATGTAACTAGTAGAGTTTGTAACTGGAAACCAGTAGATGTGGTTTATGTGGACTTTCTTTAATGTCCCATATAAGAGATTAGCATACAAGATTAAAGCACTGGGATTGGACAACTGCACTAATATTGGTAGAGAACTTGTTAGCGGCAGGAAACAAAGAGTAGGAATAAATGGGTCTTTCTCCAAATGGCAGCCAGTTAGTACTGGGGATACCACACAAATCAGTTCTTTGCCCTCTACTATTCGTAATACTTATTAATGATTTATATGAGGGAACTGTGGTTGGTTTGCTTGCCAAGTTGTGCATTAGTTTGCAGACTTTTCATTATCCTGCTGGGTAACATCATCAGTGCAACCTCCAATGAAGCGTTGTTGTTTCCCGCTTGTTATTTAAACTCTGGGGTCCATTGGAGTTGATTACCTCGTTTCCGGCCTTTCTTTACAGTGGTGTGTATATAGGATCTAATTCTAGGTGTTTATTGATGGCCTTCTTGGTGGAGAACCAGGCCTCTAGAACTTCCGGTCCTTGACTCTGTTTGGCTTGTCGTAGGATCCTGACGTTGTCCCAATCGAAGTGAGTATTGGTTGTGTCCTTTTGTTGCTAGTTGGTGTTCATGTATTCTTGTGGCCAGTTTCCTTCCTGTCTGTCCAAAGTAATGTTTGTCGCAGTCCTTGTATGGAATCTTGTATAATACGTTGACTCTGTTCATAGTGGGTAAGAGGTCTTTGGTTCGAGTTAGCAGTTGGCATATGATGTAGGCTTGTGTGCTACTCCGATGTCCAATGGCCGGAGGAGTCTTGTGGTCAGTTCGAATATTTTCTTGATGTACGGTAATGTGAGAAGTGTGTCGGGGCATACTGTATCCTCCTGTTGTGGCTTGTGTGACAGGCATCATCAGACCCAGCTGTTCGAGTATCTGTTGTCTCTAAATACTTGGTGGAAGTATTCTTCTTCAGTTTGGCTTAGTTCTGGGTTGCTGCAGTGTGTTGTGGCTCATTTGAACAGTGTTTTCATGCAACTCCATTTGTGGGTATGAGATGGTTACTGTTGAATTTAGGTCTTAGTCCATGTGTGTGGCCTTTCTGTATACTTTGGTCAGAAATTTGCTGTTGGCCCTGTGTTGTACCATCACGTCCAGGAATGGGAGCTGTTTGTTCTTTTTTCTCTGGTGAATTTGCAGGTGAAAAGGTTGTTTATAAGTAGATTTGTTTCTTCCAGTTTAGTCCGTTTGATAATGACGAAAGTGTCTTCCACGTATCAGATCCATAAAAACCGAAAGAACTGCGGATGCTGTAAATCAGGAACAAAAACAAAGTTGCTGGAGAAGCTCAGCAGGTCTGGCAGCATCTGTGAAGGAAAAACAGAATTAACGTTTCAGGTCTGGTGACCCTTCCTCAGAACTGATGGTGCCTGGGAAAATGTCAGTTTACATGCAGAAAATAGGGAGGTGGGTAGGGTAGGGAGTAATCGATAGGATAGAGCCCAAAGAGAGAGAAAGACAGTTGGACAGACAAAGGAGTTGCTAACGATCAGGCTGGGAGGTTGAATAGTTGTTAATGGGGACTGTTAGTGACTAACAACAGGGGGTGTGTAACGGCAGGCTATATGGTAACAAGGCCTGGTATGTGGGGTGGGGGGTAGGACATGGGGGAGTTTAGGTCCTAAAATTATTGAACTCAGTGTTGAGTCCGGAGGTCAGTAGGGTCCCCAAGCGGAAAATGAGGTGTTGTTCCGCCAGCTTGCGTTGGGCTTCACTGGAACATTGCAGGCAAGCCAGAGACAGAGATGTTGGCCAGAGAGCAGGGTGGTGGCAAGATGCCACCACCAGACACACATTCCCCTCCCCTCCCTTGTCCGCCTTCTGCAGGGTCCGTTCCCTCTGGGACACCCTGGTTCACACTTCCTTCACCCCCACGGCCCTACAGCACCTTCTGCTGTCACTGGCAAAGGTGCAACACCTACCCATTTACCTCCTCCATCCCCAGTATCCAAGGGCCCAAACATACCTTCCAGGTGAAGCAACATTTCACCTGCACTTCCCAGAATCTAGTCTACTGCATTCGCTGCTCACAATGTGGTCTCCTCTACATTGGGGAACCGAAGCGAAGACTTGGCGACCGCTTCACAGAACATCTACTTTCTGCTCGCAAAAAAGACCCCGAGCTACCTGTCGCCTGCCACTTCAATGCACCACCCTGCTCTCTGGCCAACATCTCTGTCTCTGGCTTGCTGCAGTGTTCCAGTGAAGCCCAACACAAGCTGGAGGAACAACACCTCATTTTCCGCTTGGGGATCCTACAGCTCTCCGGACTCAATACTAAGTTCAATAATTTTAGGGCCTAAACTCTCCCATGTCCCAGTCCCCCACCCCACACAGAAGGCCTTGTTACCACATAGCCTGCCATTACACACCACCTGTTGTTAGTCACTAACAGTCCCCATTAACAACTATTCACCCTCCCAGCCTGATCGTTAGCAACTCCTTTGTCTGTCCAACTGTCTTTCTCTCTCTTTGGGCTCTATCCTATTGTTTACTCCCAACCCCACCCACCTCCCTATTTTCTGCATATAAACTGACATTTTCCCAGCCACCATCAGTTCTGCGGAAGGGTCACCAGACCCGAAACGTTATCTCTGTTTTCTCCTTCACAGATGCTGCCAGACCTGCTGAGCTTCTCTAGCAACTTTGTTTTTGTATCGGATCCATAGTTTGGGTTGGATCTGCGGAAAGCTCGTGCTTTTGAGTCTCTGTATCACTGCTTCTGTTACTAGTCCAGAGATGGGTGACCCCATAGATGTCCCCTTGATTTGTTTCTAGATCTGACCATTAAAGTAAAAATTGGTCGTGAGGCATAGGTCCAGTAATTTCAGGATGTTGCCTGTGGAGATGGTGTTACTCAGGTTCTGTTCTTTCAGTAGTGTTACTAGTGTCTCTCTTGCTAGTGGTATGTTGATCGATGTGAATAGAACAGTAACGACAAAGGACACCATGGTCTTGTTCTCGTATATTCTTATATCCTTGAGGGTTTTGAGGAACTCCTGGGATGAGTGGATTGAGTGGGTTGAGTTGTTGGCGAGTTGCTTTAGTCTTCGTTGTAATTCCTTGGCTAACCCAAGTGTGCCTGGGAGAGAAACTATGGGTCTGAGGGGTACTTCTGGTTTATATACCTTTGGAATTGGGGGCGCGGTTTGTCCCTTCAGGTTTCATTTTTAGGTAGTCTGCTTTGCTGATTTGTCCAGTCTATTTGAGTCTCTTTAGCGTGTAGATGATTTTATTTCCCAGTTGCGGCATTGGGTCTGTTTCCACTCTTCGGTATGTATTTGTGTGTGCTGGTAGTGCTTTAGTGAAGTAGTCTCGTTTGTTAAGAATTACTGTCATGCACCGTTTGTCTGTTGGTAGGATTATGATGTTTTTATCTTTTTTCAGTCCTTCTAGGGCCTTCCTTTCTGATGTGTTCAGAGTGTTACGTTCGTTCCTTCTCATCAGTCTTATGTCTTGTCTGTTTTATGGCTTGTTGTGTTTCCTCATTGACGCTGCTGGTCTTCAGTGTGGATTCTAGTGTGGCTAGGAATTCTGTCTTGTTAGCGTCTCTGTGGTTGTAATTAAGTCCATGTATTAGTACAGCCTACTCTGTGTCTGTTAGTCTTCTGTCAGATAGGTTTCTTATCCAAGTGTCTGAACTTGGGCAGTTGTTTTGGTGGGTTAGTTTGGCTAGTTTTTCTTGTAGGATTTGTCTTTTCTTGGTTTTGGTTTTTTATTGAATGATGTTAATAGCTCATTCTAAACCTGTTGTCCACTTCAGGTTGTTTGTTTCTAGGTATAGGGATTTTTGGCGTGTAACTTCCCTGTCATATCTGTGGAGCTGGTTGTGGGGGTCATTAATCATTACCTTCACCTTTCTATGGCCATTGTGCTTTGCTGTCCTACGTGCTTGTGGGTTGTGGTTAGGAGGTTTCTATCTAACACTGCGCGGTAATACCTGGTTCCTAAGGCATCCGCGTAGGAAGTAGAGTTGCTTGCAGGTAGTGCTCTGTCATTTGGCATAGGATTCCCATTTCCAGGCCAATTTGAGCATGTTGCACTCATAGGTGTCTAAGGTTCTTGAGTAGATTTGTAGCTCGGGTTGTGTATGCTGTGGTTAGTTCGGTCGCCGAGCTGGTTCGTTAGTTTGCAGACGTTTCATTGCCCTGCTGGGTAACACCATCAGTGCAGCCTCCAATGAAGCATTGTTGTGTTTTCCCACTTGTTATTTAAACCCTGGCATGAAATTCACCAGAGAAGAAGAAAAGAACAAACAAACAGCTCCCATTCCTGGACGTGATGGTAGAACGCAGGGCCAACGGGGAATGTCTTACCCAAGTATACTGAAAGGCCACACACACGGATCAAGTCCGAAATTTCAAAAGTAACCACCCCAACACCCACAAATAGAGTTGTGTAAAAACACTGTTCAAATGAATATTGAATGCTCTCAAGGAAGAGTTAGATATTGTCCTTTGGGCTAAAGGGATCAAAAGGTATAAGAACATAAGAACTAGGAGCAGGAGTAGGCCGTCTGGCCCTTCGAGCCTGCTCTGCCATTCAATAAGATCATGGCTGATCTTTTTGTGGACTGAGATCCACTTACCTGCACTCTCACCGTATCCCTTAATTCCTTTTTTGTTCAAAAAAAATTGCCTTAGCTTTAAAAACGTTTACTGAAGTAGCGTCAACTACTTCACTGGTCAAGGAATTCCATAGATTAACAACCCTCTGGGTGAAGAAGTTCCTTCTCAATTCAGTCCTAAATCTGCTCCGTCTAATCTTGAGGCTGTGCCCTCTTGTCCTGGCTTCACCTGCCAGTGGAAACATCCTCTTTACTTCTGTCTTATCTATTCCCTTCATAATTTTATATGTTTCTATAAGATCCCCCCTCAATCTTCTGAATTCCAATGAATGTAATCCCAATCTACTCAGTCTGTCCTCATAAGCCAACCCCCTCAACTCCGGAATCAACCTAGTGAACCTCCTCTGCACCCCCTCCAGTGCCAGTATATCCTTTTTCAAGTAAGGAGACCAAAACTGCAGACAGTACTCCAGGTGTGGCCTCACCAGCACCTTGTACAGCTGCAACATAACCTCTCTGCTTTTAAACTCAATCCCTTTAGCAATGAAGGACAAAATTCCATTTGCCTTCCTAATTACTTGTTGTACCTGCAGACCAACCTTCTGTGATTCATGCACAAGGACACCTAGGTCCCTCTGCATAGCAGCATGCTGCAACTTTTTACCATTCAAGTAATAATCCTTTTTACTATTACTCCTACCAAAATGTATGCCTTCACATTTATTTACATTGTATTCCATCTGCCAGACCTTTGCCCACTCACTCAATGTATCTGTGTTCCTCTGCAAGGTTTCACAGTGCTCTGCACACTTTGCTCTGCCACTCATCTTAGTGTCATCTGCAAGCTTTAACACCCTACACGTGGTGCCCAACTCCAAACCATCTATATAAATTGTAAATAATTGCGGTCCCAACACCGATCCCTGAGGCACACCACTAGTCACTGATTGGCAGCCAGAATAGCACTCATTTATCCCCACTCTTTGCTTCCTGTTAGTCAACCAATCCTCTATCTATGCTAATACTTTACCCCTAAAGCCATGCATCCTTATCTTATGCAGCAGCCTCTTGTGCGGCACCTTGTCGAAGGCCTTTTGGAAATCCAGATACACCACATCCATTGTCCACCTTGCTCATAGAATTCCAAAAGATTTGTCAAGCATGACCTGCCCTTCATGAAGCCACGCTGCGTCTGCCCAACGGGACAATCTCTATCAAGATGTCTTGCTATTTCTTCCTTGATAATAGACTCTAGCATCTTCCCCACTACAGAGGTTAAGCTAACTGGTCTATAATTGCCCATCTTTTGTCTACCTCCTTTTTTAAACAGTGGCATCGCATTTGCTGTTTTCCAATCTGCTGGGACTGCCCCAGACTCCAGCGAATTTTGGAAAATTACCGCCAGTGCACCTGCTATTTCTCCCGCCATCTCTTTTAGTACCCTGGCTTGCATTCCATCAGGGCCAGGAGACTTATCAATCCTTAACTCCATTAGCTTGCCCAACACTACCTCTTCCGTAATAATGATTGTTTCCAGGTCCTCACCTACCTTCGTCTCTTTGTCAATTACTGGCATGTTATTAGTGTCCTCCACTGTGAAGACCGATACAAAATACCTGTTCAATGCCTCGGCCATTTCATCATATCCCATAACTAAATTCCCCTTCTCATCCTCTAAAGGGCCAATGTTTACTCTAGCCACTGTTTTTCGTTTTATATATTTATAGAAACTTTTGCTATTTGTCTTTATATTCTGTGCTAGTTTTTTCTTATGTTCCATCTTACTTTTCTTTGTAGCTCTTTTTGTGGCTTTCTGTTGACCCTTAAAGTTTTCCCAGTCTTCTAGTTTCCTGCTGTTTTTGGCCACTTTGTATGCCTTCCTTTTCAATTTGATAGCCTCCCTTATTTCCTTAGACACCCATGGCAGATTACCCCTTTTCTTACAGTCCTTCCTTTTCACTGGAATATACTTCTGCTGAGCACTTTGAAAAATTGTTTTGAAAGTCCTCCGCTGCTCGTCAACTGTCCCACAATAAAATCTTTGTTTCCAGTCTACTTTAGCCAAGTCCTCCCTCATTCTACTGTAGTCCCCCTTGTTCAAGCACAGGACCCTGGTATTGGATTTTATCTTCACACTCTCCATCTGTATTCTAAATTCAACCATACTGTGATCACTCCTTCCAAGAGGATCCCTAACTATGAGGTCATTAATTATTCCTGTCTCATTACACAGGACCAGATCTAGGATAGCTTGCTCCCTCGTCGGTTCCATTACATACTGTTCAAGAAAACTATCACGTATGCACTCAACGAACTCCTCCTCAAGGCTGCCCTGACCGAGCTGGTTCGACCAATCTACATGTAGATTAAAATCCCCCATGATAATTGCTGTACCATTTTTACAGGCATTAGTTATTTCTTCGTTTATTGCCTGCCCCAATGTGATATTATTATTTGGTGGCCTATAGACTACGCCTATCAGTGACTTTTTTTCTCTTAGAATTTCTAATTTCAACCCAAATTGATTCAACCTCATTCTCCATAAAACCTATATCATCTCTCAGCACCGCCCTGATGTCGTCCTTGAATATCAGAGCTACACCACCTTCCTGTCTGTCCTTCTGAATAGTCTGGTACCCCTGGATATTTAACTCCCAGTCGTGACCATCCTGTAACCATGTTTCCGCAATCGCTACCAAATCATATTCATTCGTGATGATTTGTGCCGTTAACTCATCAACCTTGTTACGAATGCTGCGAGCATTCAGGTAAAGTGCCTTTATGCTATCTTTCTTATCCTCATGATTTCCAACATCTCTAATAATATCTCCTGAGTTATCCTTCCTTTTTGCTTCTTTCATAGTCTGCCTTGAACTTAAACCCTCCTGCACATATGCTAACCTGCTGCTTACCTTTTTATTTACCATCATACTCCCTGTCGTTTTCCCTGTCCCTTCCCCTCCCACCCACTCGTTTAACGTCCTAGTGACCACCGTATTTATCCTTTTCGCCAGAACACTGGTTCCAGATTGGTTCAGGTGGAGACCGTCCCATCGGTACAGATCCCCCGGTTCCAAAACTGATGCCAATGCCCCATGAAATGGAACCCCTCTTTCCCACACCACTCCCTTAGCCACGTGTTTACTTCCCTAATTTTCTTATACCTAAGGCAATTTGCACACGGCTCGGGCAGTAATCCGGAGATTACGATCCTCGAGGACCTGTTCCTTTATTTCATTCCTAGTGCTTGAAAATCCCCAAACAGGTCCTCCATCCTAGCCTTGCCTATGTTGTTAGTCCCAAAGTGGACCACAACAACTGGATCCTCCCCGTCCCGCTCCAATATCCTTTCAAGCCGGTCAGAGATGTCCTCCACCCTGGCACTGGGTAGGCAACACACCATGCAGGACTCCCGATCCGGCTTGCAAAGGACACTATCTATCCCCCTGACTATAGAATCCCCTATAACTACCACTTGTCTTTTTGCTCCCCACTCTCGAATGACCTTCTGCACCGTGGTGCCGTGGTGAGCTGGCTCATCCTCCCCACAGCCCTTTTCCTCATCCATACAGGGAGCAAGTATCTCGTACCTGTTGGATAAGGTCAAAAGCCGAGGCTCCTCCACTCCTGAACTCGGGATCCCCCTACCTGCCTCACTTGCAGTCACACCCCGTTGTCCCTGATCACTAACTGAATGTGAATTACCTAATCTACCAGGTGCAACTGCCTCCTGAAACAAAACGTCCAGCTGCTGCCCAGATATCTTCCCGGCAGCCCCCTGGTCCTCGCTGTCACCTCTCCCTCTGCTGTCTGTAAAATGAAGGCCAGGGAGAATGCAAGAACAGACTATGGAGTTGGATGGTCAGCCATGATCATATTGGATGGAAATGCAAGTTCAAGGGACCTACTCCTGCTTGTATTTTTCTATGTTTCTATAACAAAGTCAGCAAATTGGTAGTGCACGTTGAAGTAAATAAACACAATACAGTAGTCATTATAGGGATGTGGCTTCAGGATGATGGGGTTTGGCTCCTGAATATTGATGAGTATAGAACATTCAAGAAAAATAGGAAGCTAGATAAAAGTGTAAGAGTAGCACTGTTAATTGAGGATGGCATTTATGGAATAATTGCAGATGGCCTTGGTTCAGTAGATCAAGGTGTAGAATCAGTTTGGATGGAGATGAGGAATAATAGGGCAAAGAAATTGCTAGTGGGAATTGTCTCCTGACCCTAACAGTAATCACAATGTGTGGCAAAGTACACAAGAAGAGATACTGGGTGCTTGTGATGAAGGCAGGTCAATAATCATGGTGACTTTAATCTACAGAAAAGGTCAGAGTGTCAGTAGAAGCCTAGATAAGGAGTTCATAGAATGCCTTTGAAAGTTTCTTACTCTAGCATGTTTTGGTACCAACCAGAGGGCAGGTGAAATTAGTCTTGGGTATCATGTAATGTGACAGGATTAATTAGTGACCTCTAGTCAAGGCACCCCTAGGTATCAGCCAGCACAAAATGATTGAATTTTATATCCAACTCGAGGGGGAAGATTGATTCAAGACTGGTGATTTAAACTTGAAAAGTACAACTGTGTGGCCACAAAAACTGAGATAGTTGAAATGAACTGGCCTAGTAGGCTAGGGGATAGATCAATACAGATACAGTGACAGACATTTATGAGGTTATCTCAAAATAAGTTCCTATAAAGAAGAGTCCTCAAGGGAGGACCCACAATCTATGGTTAACTAAAGAAGTTAACATAGATGGAGTTTTTAAGTAAAAGTTAAAAATAAAAGCCCGCAGTCGGTTCTGCTATAACACATGTTCTGGCAAAGCGAGGTGGCTATAATGCAACTGACAAATAGGGGAGCACTATTTCTAAAATGCCAAGTTATGTTGGCTATAATGCAGTTCCATCGGTGTGCAGAGGACTACACTTTGACATCACATGATCATTTTGCGACCTTTGTCCTGAGTATACGCAATGTTAATGCCAAAAGAGTCTCCACGTCGGTATCACATGATCATTTCACAACTTTGTTGTGAAGCTCTTTCTGTGAGAGGTATGGTGCTCCGTGATTTTTGGGGGGTTTTTTTTTGGCAAATTCTGCCATGCCAGAAGACAAATAGTGTGCTAATGGTGGTAAATGAGAGATAAAAATGTAAAATAGGTGTAAATGACAGATCTGAAAAAGAAAAATGTAAGTCCATTCTGCTCAGAACAAAACTGAGAAAACACTGCTGGTGTGGATCTGTAATCAAGATGGAGGATAGAGGTCATGCTGTCATTTGTTGAACCAAATGTTGAGTTATAGAGGTGGCGAAGTATCTAAGCAAAAAATTAAGAGATTTTCTTCCAGGTTGTATTGAACTTCATTGGTAGGCCCAGGATGTAAATGTTAGCATAGCAGCAAGATGATTTATTGAAATAGCAAGCTCCTAGACGGTCACAGTCATTCGTGTCGACAGTACAGAGGTTTATTGCACTCAGTTGGTGCTCTCACCAATGTGAAGGAAATTACTTTGTGAGCAGTAATAACCTCATAACCACATCAGTAAACTTTTATATTTGCTGTCTCAAGCTCAGTCTGTAGTTGTAATTAACTTTAATTGTAAAATTTAAGAAAAAGTGCTGCCAAAATATTGTAGAAATTTGTATTCAGTTTGACCGGCAGCGAAGCTGATCAGAGACTTCTAAATTTAAATAAAGGAATTATGACAGCATGAAAGCAGAGCTGCTGAAGTGAAAAGGTAAATTTGGTTTAAGAATAGGACAATAGAGCTGCAGTAGCAGACATTTAAGATATTTCAGAATATGCAGAATAGATATATTCCGACACTGCATCTTTAACAGCATGTAGCTACAGCAAGCAATTAGGAACTGTGTTTTGGCATTGCAGTGCTATGAGGAGAGGAATTCTGTTATTTAACTTTAATACACAAAACCCTTCGAAATGAATGCCGAAGCACTGTTGCCTTCTGAATTGCCTGGTCTTCGGAGGGTCAGTGCACACTCAATGGGCCAAATGGCCTCTATCAATACTGTAGTGATTCTGTGATTCACACTTATTCACGATATGTTCCATCTGCCTTTTTCCACCAGCCCATTCACTTGTCCTGTCCAGGTCCTCTTAAAGCCTTGCATTCTCCTCACAACTTGAGTGCCCACCCAGTTTGGTGTCATTAACAAAATCGGAAATGTTACAATTGATCTCCACTTCCAAATCATTTTTTAGATTGGGAACATATATAGACCTAGAACTAACTCTTGCAGCACCCCACTAGTATCAACATCCTGAGAATGAGCCGTTTATTACTTCTCTTGGCTTTCTACCTATTAACAGATTCTCAATGAATACTAGTACATTCCTTCTTCTGATTTAAGAAAAAGCTCCATGCACTCTATTCACTAACCTCTTGTGTTGGACCTTATAAAGTAACTTCCTGCCAATCCAAATACACTACATCCATTGATGTTATTGATGCTGCAATTAGTATCCACAAGAAGCTCCCACGTTTACTAAACATGTTTTTCCCTTCCATAAATCCATGTTAACTCTGCCCAATTTTACAGTTTTCTTCTAAATTTTCAGTTATCACACCCTTTATAATAGATTATGAGGTTTTCTCCACCACTGACATCAAACAAACAGGTCTGTCAGTTCTTCGGTCTCCCTCTTTCTTCCTTCTTCAAGAGTGGGGTTACATTTGCTACCTTCTAATCAATGGGAATCTTTCCTGAATTTATAGAATTAAGAAAGATAACTACCAGTGCATCTACTGTCTCTATTGCTACTTCCTTTGACACTCCAGAATGAATCTCCTCTTATCAACCCTTCAACTTGTTGAGGCGCACGTCCAAAGGTTTAACTCCACTGTTAGATCTTCTGATGTAACTGCAATGTGTATGTTATTTATTCTCTTGCATAATTTAAGAGGTGTCTTTTGATCTCATCAGTTATGTGGAATCTGAATGTGTCCCACACTAATAAGCCACACTCTTTACATAGCTAAAAGCACTGTAATACATGAATTTGCATTCAGTTTGATGGGCAGTGAGGCTGAGCTGAGACTTTTCTAAAGTTAAATATAGGAATTATGACAGCATGAGAACAGAGCTGCTGAGGTGAATAGGTAAATTTGGTTTAGGGATAGGTCAATAGAGATGCAGTAGCAGACATTTAAGATATTTCAGAATATGCAAAATACACATATTCCAACACTCCATCTTTAATAGCCAAATATACAAACAAATCAATGGCACACCTATGGGGTCACCCATCTCAGGACTTATTGCAGAGGCAGTCATACAAAGACTGGATCGCACTACCCTGCCCCTCATACAGCCAAAACTGTGGAGGAGACATACCATCTCATCAACAACGTTTTCACCAGGATCAAATTTACGAGAGAAGAGGAAGGCAACAGTCAACTTCCGTTTCTAGATGTCAGGGTAGAACGAATGACTAACGAGGAGTTCCAAACCACAGGCAACACACACTGACCAAATTCTCAATTTCCACAGCAATCACGCCACTGTCCACAAGCAAAGGTGTATTAGGACACTATTCAAATGGGCCACAACTTGCTGCAACACACCAGAACTAAGCAGAACAGAGGAAGAGCACCAATACAAGGTCTTTGCCAACAACAGATATCCCAACAACTTTATCCGCAGGTGCCTATGAGAAAGACAACGCCAAGTGGACACACTGTGCCCCAATACACTGGCCACACTACCCTGTATCAAGAACATATCAGAACTGATAACAAGACTCCTATGACCACTAGCAGTCATGGTAGCGCACAAACCCACAGCCACACTATGACAAACACTCACAAGGGAAAAAACACCCCATACCCATGACATGCAGGACCAATGTAGTTTACAAAATACCTTGCAATGACTGCAACAAACATTACATTGGCCAGACCGGAAGGTTCTGATTAGCCATCAGAACACCAGCTAGCAGCAAAATGACACAACAAACTTTCCCTCATCTCAGTGCACTTGAACATTGGAGGCCATCAATTTAATTGGGACAGCGTGACCATCCTTGCTCAAGCCAACCACAAACATGCACGGGAATTCCTAGAAGCCTGATTTTCGACCTGTAATGCAATCAACAAATGTGGAAATTAGACCCCATATACAAATCCATACAGAACAGAACCGGAAATGACACAACCCAACTTAATAGATAGGATCATAAAAATACCTAGCGGAGTAGAACAGCATCGCTTCATCAGAGGCCGCTCTGATGATATTACCTAGCATGGTGATGAAACGTCTGTATGATAACCAGCCAGCTCTGCAAGCAAGCCAACAATGCCATATTCCAATGCATAAGAAAGTTCCAAGGGACAAACTACTATCTGTAGTGAACTAGAAAGGTTAAAGATAGTACTGAACCTAAAGAAAAAGCTTATAATTAGAACAAAGAAAAAGAGAACAAAGTACAGTACAGCACAGAAACAGGTCTGTGGCGACATATTTTGTCCTTCTGTACTAAAACTGTCTTCACTTACAGAATTCGGATCCCTCTTCTCTTCCTAATCATGTACTCGTCCGGGTGTTTCTTGAATGCTATTATTGTGTCGGCTTCCACCACCACCTTGAGCAGCGTGTTCTGGGCACTCACCACCTTTGTGTGAAAAATTTGCCTTGCAACTCTCTTTTAAACTTTTCCCCCAGCACCCTGAACCTTTATCCTCTAGTAATTGACCCCTCCACCCTGGGAAAAAAGTCATACTTTCCACTCTATCCAGGCCATTCACAATCTTTTAAACTTCTATCAGTTTGTCCCTCAACCTCCTGCGTTGCAGTGAAGACAGACTCAGTCTATCAAACATTTCTCCATAGAATCATAACAGCATAGAAGCAGTCCATTCGGCCCATCGAATCCACACCAACCATCCAAAGAGCATTCTGCCCAGACCCGTCACTTACCCTATCCCTGCATTTCCACCCTACCCTAGACACTATAGGCAATTTAGCATAGCCAATCCACCTAACCTGCACATCTTTAGACTATGGGAGGAAATCAGAGCACCCAGAGGAAACCCACACAGATACAGGGCGAACATGCAAATTCCACACAGACAGTTGCCCAAGGGTGGAATTGAACTCGGGTCCCTGGTGCTGTGAGACAGTAGTGCTGACCACTGAGCCACCATGCCACCCATTAGCTAAAATCCCCCATACCAGGCCACATCCTGGTAAACCTTTTCCGTAACCTCTCCAAAGCATCAACATCCTTTTGGTAGTGTGGTGACCGGACCTGTACGCAATTTTCCAAGTGTGGCCTAACTAAAGTTCTATAAAGATGCAGCTTAACTTGTCTATCCTTCTACTCAGTGCCCCTTCCAATGAAGGCAAGTATGCTGTGGGTATTTTTTACAACCTTATCTACTGCACTGCCATGTTCAGTGATCTGTGCAGAGAGAGGGGGCAGATCAGAGATTTGGCCAAAATCAACAACAAACATTGACTAAAAAGAGAAAAATTAAAGTACAAGAGAAAGCTAGCCAGAAATATGAAACAAATAGTGAGATTCTACAAATGTTTTAAAAAGAAAGGAACTAAAAAAGTCCTGTAGAAAATGAGTCTGGAAAATAGATAATTAAAAATAAACAAATGGAATAGAGAACAAAAATTACAATCACCAGAGAAGTGGTATGAAGTAAATTGTTGGTGTTATGGTCTGAGAAGTGCCCAAATCCTGATGGATTTCATTCTAGTGTGTTAAAGGAATTGGCTAATGAGAAGATTGATGAATTGTTTATTTTTCCAAAAGTGCCTAATTTGGGGCTAGGTCATATTAGATTGGAAGATCGCAGATGTAACTCCTTTATTCAAAAAGGGAAGAAGACAGATATCAACAACAATCATCTGATCAAATCAAAGATGTGCTTATTTTGTTCAAGGGCCTTATACACTGTGTACTTGATCTTCCAGCTATAATAATGGCCAATGTATCAATCACAAGTGCGTAAGCGGTCTTACGGGACCAGTAATCCAATCTATTTCTCGCCGACAGTGGTTGAAAACGCCCTTGACCGCATCTCTTGCATTTCCCACACCTCAGCCCTCACACCCTCTCCCCGCAATAACAACAAAGGCAGAATTCCCCTTATCCTCACGTATCACCCCATCAACCTCCGGATTCAACACAACATTCTCCGCCCCTTCCACCACCTGCAATCTGACCCCACTACCAAGGATATATTTCCCTCCCCACCCTTATCTGCCTTCCAGAGGGACCACTCTCTCCATGATTCCCTCGTCCGTTCCACACTCATCACCAGCCCCACCACCCCCGGCACCTTTCCCTGCAACCGCAGGAGGTGCTACACCTGCTCTTACACCTCCCCCCTCACCTCCATCCCAGGCCCCAAGAAAACCTTCCACATTAAACAGGTGTTCGCCTGCATATCGGCTAATGTGGTATATTGTATCCGCTGTTCCCGATGTGGCCTCCTGTACATCGGGGAAACCAAGCGGAGGCTTGGAGACTGCTTTGTGGAGCACCTATGCTCGGTTCATGACAAATGACAACACCGCCCAGTCGCAAACCACTTCAACACCCCCTCTCACTCCTTGGACGACATGTCCATCCTGGGCCTCCTCCAGTGCCACAACGATGCCACCCGAAAGCTGGAGGAACAGTACCTCCTATTCTGGGAACCCTACAACCCAATGGTCTCAATGTGGACTTTACAAGCTTCAAAATTTCCCCGCCCCCGACCTCATCCCAAGACCAGCTCCCCCCCTCGTCCCCGCCTCCTTGACCTGTCTGTCTTTTCTCCCTTTTATCCGCTCATCCCACCTCACTGACCAACCCCCACCCTCACTTCCTACCTACACTCACCTCATCTTGAATAGCCTCATCCCCGCCTCCTTGACCTGTCTGTCTTCCCTCCCTCCCACCTACCCGCCCCTCCTGCCTCACTGACCAACCCCTATCCCAACTCCCGACGTACACTCATCTTCACTGGCTTCATTCCCGCTTCCTTGACCTGTCCGTCTTCTCTCCACTTGTCTGCTCCACAATCCACCTTCTATCATTGCCTCCCCCTCTCTATTTATTTCAGAGCCCCCTTTCCCTCCCCCATTTCTGAAGAAGGGTCCAGACCGGAATCGTCAGCTTTCCTGCTCCTCTGATGCCTGGCCTGCTGTGTTCATCCAGCTCCACTCCTTGTTATAATAACCTGTTAGATGCTATTATCTTTGACAATGAGCCATAGTTTGCCAAGGAGAGTTTCTGATCTCTGTTGGCCTCAAATGGATTTGTCCACATTGCAAGCTCAGTGAGGTTGCTTCAATCCAAGAAGTGAAACCAAGAAAGGGAAACTTACCGTACAAAACCTCCCAAGAATGACAGAAGGTTAGCCCTACTCAGTGGCCATTCTGCATGTTGCAGAATGGTCTCATCCATGCTAGCTTTGGATAGACTGAAGACTGCAAGCAGACTTTTTACCCCCTTTCCCACGCACTAGTGCCAATGTCAGATCACAGAAACAGGAACAGTCATACAGAAAGATCATTATAGAGCAGGCCAGCATTACTCCTTCAGCCAGTGGTAGTGTTCGCAACCTGTCCATATTGAAGTAGATTGTCCAGGTGTAGCTCAGTGATCAACAACATGAGACATTGATTCTCGTGAAGCTCCGGTACCAACGTGATACCTTGAATAACAACTCGTATGGTTCAAATAAACATTGATTTTGCTAAATAAAAAAGAAGCCAATAGCTGGGTGGCCTGCGTACCTTGATCCTCAGTTGGAAAATATGATCACATAGTATTATGACCCAGTTGGGAAGAATGTGCAGATAATCAAGTCCCACTATTCCACAAGCCATCACAAATTTGTCAGTACTCGATCAAACCACGAAGGTAATCAATTTACACAACTGACTGCTGTTCTCGACATCTAGACATGTTCTAATTATTTATCAAGTGGCAGAGAACAAAACAAGGATTACTAATCTACCACTAGGCAATTAAAACAATACCCCTTTCAAACAGCAAGTACACTCACTCATTCATAAATAAGACAGATAAAAGACGAATGTTCTAATATAAATATCATAGAATCCCTGTAGTATGGAAGCAGGCCACTTGGCCCATCACATTCACACTGACCCTCCAAAGAGCATCCCACCCAGACTCATTCCCAATTGCTGTATTTTCCAGGGCTAATCCACCTAGCCTACACATCCCTGGACACTATGGACAAGAGGCGACTAGATATAGCACTTGGAGCGAATGGGATCAAAGGTTATGGGAGAAAGCAGGATTAGGCTATTGAGTTGGACGATCAGCCATGATGTTGAGGAATGGCAGAGCAAGCTCGTAAGACCGAATGGCCACCTCCTGCTCATATCTTCTATGTTTAGCGTGGCCAATCCACCTAAACTTTAGACAGTGGGAGGAAACTGAAGCACCTGAAGGAAACCCACGCAGACACGGGGAGAATGTGCAAACTCCCACACAGTTGCCTGAGGCTGGACCATTGGAAAAATCTAGGCAGTGAAAACAAAGTTCTGAAGATCAAAAGTCCAGACCACAAGATGGAGAGTTAATTCTCATGGCTTTCTGATTTTAGCAATAATGGCACGCTGGTGTTTGCAGGGCAGTGTTCGTTCTTTGATTCAGTATTGGTCAGGTGGATTTTGGTGTTTTCCTGTATTTGAATTTTTTAAAAAATTTTTTTAAAGTTTCTTGATTTTTCTGTCATTTCACTCTCCGAGAAGAAAGAGAAATATGCTGCTTGCTGGCTGTGGCTGGTTCTCTTAATGGATCCCACTAGTGTGTAGCAAATTGCAGCTGAACAAAACAGAGGGCAGTCCTCAGACAGTTTTCCCTTAACTCTCATGTCCCTGATGCTGCTCTGATTATTTAATGTTACAATTTGACTGCTGCAAATAAAAACATAGCTTTGTACAATTAAAACTATGCGCCACTTGCATTTTCTAAGTTGCAAAACCCTCTTGGTTTTTCAGCTGTAGAGCAGTGTCTGACTGAAGACATTCCAGCCTAAAGTCCATGAAAGAAAAACATGTGGTCCCATACAACAGCTAAGAATGACAAGGGATTACGACAGAGATCAAAAAGGAAGTTATTTGGAATCTGTCAACCTTCCACAACCAACAAAGAAATTTTGTGAATGTTCAAAAAGTTTAGTGACGATGTCACACACACTTTTCCTGTAAAACACCAAGACTTGCGCATAGGAGATCTGAAGGATGTGTAACTAGGTCATGAGGTTAACCGCTGTGGGAAGTATGGATTTTGGGGAAGATGTGAAGCAAAGTGTTAACCATACCCTTACTCTTAATGGCATCTGTGCCTATGCATATAGAGCTTTGTCATGGTTATGTCAGATCACATGAAATTGAGACCTGATATTGTATTCTAGGGATGTCCTTTCTTACCATCCTTTTTAATTATATTCAACAAAGTGTGTTAATATACAGTCATCTGTGTATAGACCTGATCCTGCTAGAGGAAAGGTAAGAAAATCATAGTAGGAGTTTTTTTGAGAGGGAAGCCTGACGACTTTGTGCCCCAGAAGATATTCCCAGTGGAAGGAACACCTGCAAATATACCATCTGCTGAGCTGTCTATTGCTGGCTATTTTACCAGCTTCCCAACATTTTACCAGTGACAGAGCACCATGCTTTGAGAACAGTCTAGCAGCAGCCTTTTAATTGGCCATTGCCAGGTCCTGCTGCCTGCTGGCAAAGGTCATGCATTTCATCTCAATAGTAGAACTTCATTTTTACGAATAAAATTTCAGCTGCTATCAGTTAAGTGATAAATTAAAATTACAGTTAGTTGCTCTCTTTTCTAGAGAGCCTCTACTATGTAGAGTTGAACTATACAGGTCTCTTACTTACGACCGGGCATGTGAAGCTAGTACTAGAATTAACGGAAATGAAAGATGATTAGTAATGGGAAACATATGAGATAGAGGTCAAATGTCATGCACATTTGCAGCTCTGTGTTTAAATGTAACTATTTATTCTCCGAGCTTCAGAGATAACAAGAAGTGCACATGCTGACGTCAGAGTTAATACAGTGTGGAGCTGGAGGAACACAGCAGGTCAGGCAGCATCAGAGGAGCAGGAAAGTCGATGCTTCGGGTTTACACCCTTCATCAAGACCCAAGCTTTCTGTTCTTTAAAAATTAAGCCTTCATATACAAGATAAAATAAATACAATTTTTAAACGAACAGACTTAATAGTTGCTAATCCACACCTGTGATTTATTTACCAGGACCCAAAAATTTTTTGCCTCTTTCTATAAGAGTAGCCAGGGTACCTGCACCAGACCCAATCACCTCTGAAAATAGTCACTAAGAGATGCACAAAAAACTGAGGCTTATTAATATACCAGTCTCCTCCTCTGTTGAGGTAGGCAGCCTGAGTCGAAAATCTAGTAGTAAAAGAATTTAAGGAGTGATTTTATGGAGCCTGCATTAGAAGGACAATGGCGTGTAGGGTAACCTAATTAAGTAAGATACAAAATCACAATTTCCTGCAGGTTGAGATGCAGATATGCTGTGTTTTTAGTAGGCCAAGCCTTGTGCCATACTTGTACAATAATACATTTTTATGCTAATGTCAGCAGGATCAGGTCTACACACAGATGACTGTATATTAACACACTTTGTTGAATATAATTAAAAAGGATGGTAAGAAAGGACATCCCTAGAATACAATATCAGGTCTCAATTTCATGTGATCTGACATAACCATGACAAAGCTCTATATGCATAGGCACAGATGCCATTAAGAGTAAGGGTATGGTTAACACTTTGCTTCACATCATCCCCATTTTTATGCTAATGAGCATTCATGGAATGAAACTTTAGCGATGGAAAGGGATAGGTATATACCGCAGAGCAAGAGTTATAGCTGGGGGAAAGGCAATTATGAGGCGATTAGGCAAGACTTAGGATGCATAGGATGGGGAAGGAAACTGCAGGGGCTGGGCACAATTGAAATGTGGAGCTTGTTCAAGGAACAGCTACTGCAAGAAGTGCGCGCGGTTTTCCTATTGTCGATCCTTAGTTTGACAAACAAACACTATGCACGTCTGACCACTTTGAGTGAATGGTCCATAATGACTAAGAGCATTGAGGCCATGAAAGAATCTGCATAATTGATGTGTAACTGAGTCCAGGGTTTACTTGGCCATTCCCATTAATGTGGGGGATCTGTTGGCAGTAATTTTTGGCACTCTGGGCATGGCACCAATGCCGCTGTATGCATCCAGTCTTGGCCAGCAGACAACTTTTCACCAACATCTTCATTTTGGAACCACTGGATGACCCATGGTAGAGTTCAGTCAGTATCTGGCGGTGACCTTTGCTTGGTTGAATCACTCTTGCTCCCATAATAATATGCTATCCTGTCCTGTGATCTGGTGTCTCCAAGTCCAAAAGGTTTCACTTCTAGTTGTGACGACCCTTTGGTTTCCGCTATCATCACTAACTGTTTCAGTTTGCCAGGATTGGACCTTTCTGTGTCCAAAGTCTGATATTGTCAGCTGTGACTGGAAGTGTGTCTAGAAAATTTAAAACCATTACTGACTGTTCCAGTGGTGGTACTGTCGGTAGTGTATCTGCCAGTGGGAAGAGGCTCAGTGCATCCACATTCATTACTTAGCCTCCTGGCCAGCGTTCCAACCTGTAGTGATACACACTTAGAGCCCACTGCTGAATTCAGCCTGAAGCTATGGCAGCACTCCCTTGTCCTCTTTAAGTAGACCTTGCGGGGGTTTTTGGTCCGTTTATTGTTACAAATTTACGTCCATAAATGTATTGGTGGAACTTTCCTGCTGCCAAACCTTCCTTCTCTATCTGGGCTTATTTACGCTGTGCATTAGCCAAAGTCCTGGATGCATACACAGTTGGGCCAGAGATAGTAGGAACTGCAGATGCTGGAGAATCTGAGATTAAAAAGGTGTAGAGCTGGATGAACACAGCAGGCCAAGCAGCATCAGAGGAGCAGGAAGGCTGACGTTTTGTGTCTAGACCCTCCTTCAGAAAGGGGGGAGGAGAAGGGGGTTCTGAAATAAATAGGGAGAGAGGGGGAGTCTTTCTCAACTAATTTCACCCCATCAAGCTTGAGCTCAAGCCTTTTACTACAATCAGTAGTAACTGAACCAGCTGCTTCTCATAAGAGACCAGAACTGAAGTTGTACCCTTAATGTGTAAAGGTTCCCAGTATAGGTCCTCAGTCTAGTTGAGGTCTTGCGCAAACTTAAGGATTGGAGTCCAGAGTGAATTTTGTTAAAGACTGGTTTCACGATCACTGAAATGGTTGTGCCAGTATCGACCTCCACTAGAACCGGACTACCATTTAAATAGATGTTTATTTTGATTGGTTCTGATTTGGATGTTGTTAAGCAATTTAACTATTCCAAGGAAGACGTAGGTGGACTTTCTAGAATGTGCAGTCTCTCCGATACCGGCCTGTGAGTTCTCTTTCTTATTTCAGGTGCAGTGCAACTATTTTGTTGCCTCAAGTCTGCATTCTGGCAGCAACTACAATGGCTGCCAATGAAGAAAATTTTAACCGTTTGGCCGAGGATTGGCTTTGTTTTGGGGTTTTGCTGATGCTGACCTAAAGTTCCTCTGTTCAGGATATGTCCTAAGTGAGGCTGTGTAATTGCCTTCACTTAAGTGGTGTTCCCCAAGCTCAGTAAGAGCAGCAAGAATATCCATTTCTATCAGAATACCCTGCAACTCATATGTTCCACTTGCCACATTTTCCAATGATAAAGCCAGTTGTAGCATCTGTTAGAAGTTCATTTGGGCTTCAGCAGTTTGGGGTTTTGCATGGTTACATCATTAATCACATGCCAGACTTTCTCTTTGCATCTCATTAAGGGTTAAACCAAAATCACGTGCCTCTGCCAATCATCTTAACCTAGTCAAAAATCCCAAGACGTATTCCCCTTATTCTTGAATTGCCAAGTAAAAACAATAACAATTCATAATTAGAGGAGACTTGGGGTCATAATATTCCTTAACTAAATAGGTCAACTCTTGAAAGATTTTAGTATCTGGTGCCTCAGGGAAAGTTCGGCTCCAATAATTATAAAAGCTGTGGGTTCACAAGCTGTCGGGTGAATTACTTTGCCCAGAAAAATAACACATTCTTTCCACATACTGGGCCCAGTCTTTGGCGGGATCAAACGAGTCAAGTTTTCCAAATAACAGCATGATGCCAGAAATGCTTACCCCAACTCATGGACACATGCTACAAGTGAATCTCTTCAGGAGTGTGCTTTGCTTTCATCACCACTGAAATAATTCCGCAGGCACTGATATCCCGTCACCAAGTCACCCTTTATTTACACACTGAATGTCCTTGACACTGATCCAGCTCCCTCAGAGCTAGCTCTGAGTGTCAGTATGTCTAAATCTCCTGTTTTTATCTGTCAGCCAGGACTCCCTGTTTGGACCAGATTAACAACCCCAATCAGGGAACACCTATTCAATGCTGTTCATCTGGCTGACCTTGTTACAATCACTACATGAGATAATATTGCTGGCATAACACACAGAGTTCCAGTAACTTGTCTTTAAAACTACAATACTTTCTTCCAGTTTCCTTCGTTTAATGGAGTATCTTCTCCCATGTTTTAGTCCACAGTTCAAACACAAGATCAAAATGAATAACAGTTATAGAACTGTTTCATATCAATGGGATGGGGCTTTCCAAGTGTCAGTAAACTCCTTTCGTCAAGTCAGAAAGCATGCCTGCAAGCTTCTACAAATGCTGGAGATTACCAATGTCAGATTTAAACTTAGCAGTTAACTTACCATCACCCTTCTTTTTGTGAAAGGAAGTTGCAAACTTCTAACTGCCTTTGCATGTGGAAGTGCTTCCTAACTAGAATCCTAGAGGCCAGTCTTCAATTTTTACTTTCAAAACTTCAATAAAATCACCCTTTAATCTACTGAACTGCAAGAAATACAGTTCCACTTATGTAATTTCTCTTCTACATTAACTCTTGGAGTTCAGGTTCATGTAAATCTGTGTTGGACTCTGTCCAGGACCAAAATATTCTTTCTAAGTGTGGTGTCCAATACTGAACACTTTACTCCAGGTATATTCTGAACAGGCCTTTGTATAGTTGAATCATGATATCTATACTGTTATATTATTGATCTCTAGATATGTTGACTTGCATTCGATTAGACTTATCAATCAATTTTTGTACCTGTCCATGATTTATCCTTTTAGTAACCAAAGTGAATAACCTCACACTCATTTCAATTGCAATCTGTTTACCATAGTTTTTGTTATTCACTTAAAATTCCAGATGTATTCATAGATTATGATTCCAGCTCTGTTACTTCAGTGCTGGCTATCTTTGTGTTATTGGCAAATTTGTACAAGTGACTTTGTAGTCCATCATGTTAGCTGTTAAGGAGTACATTAATGAGAATTATATTAGCTATATTAATACATTGCTATGCTCTACATTAATAAGTGGCAGGTGCAGCTTTAATCCTGAAAAGTGTGAGATGACATGCTTATGGAGAACTAACGAGGCAAAGAAATACATGAAACCCTGTGTAGTGCTGAGGGTCAGTAGGACCTCAGTGTACATACCCATAGATCTTTGAAGGCAATGTGATGGGTGGATAAGGTGGTTAAGAAGGCATATAGTACAGTTGACCTTGTTAGTCAATGCATTGTTTTTCTAGTTTGAGAATGCTTGATACAGGAGTGGAGCATCTTTCATGGTCTTGCTACAAACAGGCCTCACCTTAAGTGAAATAATTGATCAAAAGGAGGGAAATATCAAGAATTTTTTGAAAATATTTTTGATTGAAATGTTGACATTAGGTAGTTAAGGTAATTTGTCATTGTTATTATGTAAATTTAATGTTTAAAATTAATTTTGGCATAATGGGTGGGATGGTAAACTGCCTCACCACTGGAAGATTAAGTGGTGAACATTTCATCCCACCACAATCCTTCATCCTAACCGGCATAAATGAGTTGGACTTCCACCGTAACCCTGGCAGCAGCAAGGGAACCGGTGCCTAAAGTGGAAAGGAGGCCATTGAGGGAGATGACCAGAGATGGGCTTCCTCCATCCCTGAACACCTCCAGCCCTTGAGCAATCATTAATTGGGACAAAGGTGGGTGGGGTGGCAGTGGGCAGGCTTTATGTGGAATCTTGTAAATGTCCCCGCCAGTGAGAGAACCATAAGTTTATGTCACGTATATTGACTTAAGGTTGTTTGTTCCTATTGGATTCCAGTATTGTGCTGCTGTTTAGAAGTGTTAGATTAAAGTCTAGATTATTCTGTTAACGAATATTACCAGGATCCTTGTCAGAATCTACATATGAGGATGAAAATGAATGGCCACCTTTTTATAAACTTCCTTTCCCTACTCAAAAGGCACTGAATGAACTGTGTTTTGGAAAATCACAAGACATGGAACAATTAAGGTAACTTGTATATTCTGATGCAACATATTGATGCAGCAGTGTTTATATTTTTTTAAAAATGCTATTGTTACTGTGTTCTTTTAATTTTATTTATCAGTAGATTAACTTGATGTTTTGTTTAATTTCTCTTTAACAGAAGATGAGCAAGTTTCTGCAGTCTGACCAGAGTTCACTACCTGCTTTTTGTTTTGTTTTGGTTGCTTCATAATACCACAAGCTACATTTTGGGCAGCACAACAGACCATTCAGATGTAGGAACCTTGGAACTCTGTTGAATTAAATTCCTGATGCCACTTGCCTCCTTCCCTGCCTTAAAGCAGCATGGGGCTTTTATCCCTGCATGTGGAATACTGTGAAGAAACTGTCCTGGCACTTTGGAACTGTGTCGCTTTAAATGCACAGAGATCACTCTACAGATTGTTCCTGTTACTACCCCAATGAACTGTGCACAAGAGTATGAGTTTTGTTATGTTCGCTAAGGACTTATTCTTGGTGCTTGCTTTTCATCAGCCTAGAACTTTTAAAATTTTTTTGTTGGATTTTTTTTAGCCATTCTAGTGCACAGTCATTTTAAACAAAAAAGTGACATTTTTAACAAGAAACAAATCATAGCAATGTTTTTTGTATTTCAGCTAATTTTTGAAGATGTTACATTCACTTTTGGGCACAGAGCGCCAGATAATTTTTAATTTATGTTGACATTTTTGATTAAATACTGCTTTAGAAAAGAACAAATGCTACAACTCTGCAACTACAGTATTATTTACACTTATAACTAATATATTTTGGTTATAGGGTTTATGAGAGAGTATTTTAAGTAACTGAAGTGCAGTGGATGGCATTCTGAATACCATAATTATGCTGGCTAGTTCTTCCCTTTGTCAGAAATTATACTTGATGATCGGGCCTCCAAGGCTTCTTTTTTTAAAAAATATGGCTCAATTTATTTTTTGAATACTTAAGTACGTGTTCCAGCCTTTGTTATCTGCAGTATGTACAAGGAGGTTAAGCTATTTCATGCTACGTGGAATATTGCTGCATGTCTATAATGAAGGCTGACACTTCAAAGCAAACCATCCTCTGCTGCTATTTAAACCTTCAAAATACTGAACTGACAACAGCAGTTTTGTTGTCTTTCTGCAGGCATCCAGTAATGAGGCTGCCAACCTGAGTAGTACTCAAATGTGAGAAATAGCTACTCTTAATTTTTATTTTCCACTGAACTCAGCTGATCATATTGATCAGTAGGTAAATTTAGTTTCAGTTGAAGACTGCAGTGTTTTCACTGTATTTAAAACGTCAGTGCTTTATTTAACTGTCATAAAATAATCATAGTCAGGCCCTCCATGTTTGCAAATACCCCACATGTCAGTTATGCATTAGTAATGTAATTGTATTATGCATAATTTGCCAGTTTCAATAAACAGTCAATGGACATTGTGTGCATATAGGCAGATGAAATAAATCATAGTTATATTGAAGAGTTGCACAAATAATATAAACCTAACTGTAATTGTAGAACATAGAACTGCTAATCTCATTTCAACAGATCTGTGATGTTAAGTGCAAAATGTATGATTAACTGGTGATTTCCTCATACTTTTGATACTACTTGTACCTGTATGTCTTTTAGAAAGACAATTGGTGGAGTCTGTATCCCTTTTGTATTTTTAATACAATAATTGTATATAATGGTTATATTTTTGTTGAAAATGGTAGAAATGTACTATGTTTATGCCTCTACATCCAGTTTATACAGAGCTGGGAATAAATATAATTGAGAAATGCTGTCATGTCAATATGGAAATCTATAACCATATTTTCGGGACATAGGATGTGGAACACATGGTGGTCAACCCTCCAGAATGAAAGTGGAGTTTCGAGGAATTAAGAATTAATCTCAAGGACATAAATCCTAGAAGGGAATATTTGATAAGTTTTATTTTACACTTTCTTTGAAAATTTTAGTTCCAAAAATATTCAAGATGGTGAGAAAAAAACTTAAGTCAAAAATCATCCAATCGGGTATTGAAAAGTCATTTCACTTAAAACAAAAACGGGGTTACTATCAGTCTCAAGGGCAAGCACATCTTGTCAAAGTGAAAGCACCTGGTTCTAGTTTGCATGTACTGTCAACCATACACTATTGGTCAAAAAGAGTAGTGATGTCTACCACTGTTGCTCCCAGACATTGACCTTGGTATGTCTGACAGTTTAAAGGAAGTAATGGGTAAGATCTGCTTTGAATACAGAGGAATAGCACATCAAATATTTCCAAACAAGGTTCATTCAAGAGAAATGATCAGGTTCAGGGCTATGTAAGAAGAATTCATCAAATGACTTTTGCAACGCAACAAATTATGCATTTTCTACTCAGTTTCCGAAGAAGTTTAGACAGTTTATGGACATAGCCCAGTATATTTATCAGATTTTTTAACTTGAAAAAATTGAAATTAAATCTAGAAGCATAATTCAGCTTTAGTTGTACTAAATAGTGATGATATTTAGGTTAAATTATGATGTTAGTTAGGAATGAATAATATAAAATAATTGACTCGCTATACTGGTTGAAGCTGAAACAAGGTTGGATTTTCCCAATGGATGAAGGAATCCAGAAACAGTACCGATCCCATGCTTTCATCTCCAGCCTGCCAGGAAACAAAATTTTCTTGATCGAGGACTTGATTGAACTGGCAATGGATCTGGATCTGTCACCCTCATCAACAGACCCATGCCAGAGCGAGCAGAATAAAAACCCTGCCTCCATTCTCAGTACACGGGTTTAGTGACAAAAGCTAAGCTACATCTGGAAGCCTCAAAATGTATTCAGGTAAATTTGCAAAAAGATCCCCTCTACAAAAAACTCATAATCAATTGGGTTGGCTTGTATCCAAAAACCAAGCAATCTCCAAAATAATACCAATTTGTTCACTGAAAAGCTCATCTCAACAGCTGTTTAAACTGAAAACAATCAAAGATACTTACTTTTTAGAGTGTTGATCTTTTACTTGACAGTTTGCCATTAACATTCAGAATTATTAGTGTTTGAACAGCGTCTCAGAGACCAAAATGGAATTGTCTTGTCCTCAACTGGATCGGAAATGGAGATGGGACAACAAAGAAAAAAGTCATTAAGAGGAGAAGAATTCAGAATAACTAATTAATTATGGCTAAGAATCTCCCATTTTGTAAGTTAGACTGCTGCTATTCATATTTCCCCGTTAGAGGATGAATAAGCAACTATGCAAAGCACAGTGCATGTAAGCAATCACGTTAATTGTTAACAGTCCATTGCTCTCTTCATCGCACAATGCTAGTAATTGCAACATGTCCAATGATGTCAAGTAAAACTTTGGAGAATTCCATTCTCAACCCTGTCATGATTTAACTTACCGAACATATACAAATGATGCCACAGTACCCACCGTTTTCTGATAAATCAGAAAGCAGACAAAAACCATTCTACTTACTATTTGAAACACTTTTTGCCTCCATGCAGCTTGGGCAAAAGTTGACAGCTGCTGACTCCCAGTCACCTCAATGTAAATCATGAAACTTCTCCGTTTTGTCACTCAGTCACCATTTTGTTCGTTGCCACACCTCCATTCCTGTCCCTTTGAGAACAGAAAAATTTTGCCCCAGGTTTTTAAAGATGTTGAAGTTTGTTCAAACACTAATAATTTACAACACAGCATAATAGTAAAGATGCAGCCAGTGTTGAAGTGATGTTTGTCAGTTTCCTGTCTTTCGGGCTGCATTTGTTTGTGCCTAATTGATCTAATAGAGGAAGTACTGTTACAAAGTTTCATTTTACAGCACTACACCAGGGGATACCACATTTAAATCCTATAAGTTGTGTTTGATTGGGATGTTAATGATATACATAATACCAAGGAGCAGAGGAGAATAAAATGATAAAAGTCCAGACATAGAAAAATTAATTTAGACCATAACAAATGGTAATATTAGCCTGTTCAGCTATCATCTGTTGGTCATCATCATCTATTGATCCGTTAACCTATCTACATCTGTGTGTAAATAGTAATTCTCTTGCAACTTGTTTCTTACATATTTTTGTGTCATCTGCAATTTTGGCTACATTACATTCGCTTCCTTCCTCCAAATCGTTAATTTATATTGCAGACAGGCTCCCAGCACTGATATTTGTGAAGCTCCACCAGTTACAAGTTGTCAACCAGAAAAATAACACCTTATCCCCGGCTCCCTGCCTATTAGCCAGTTCTGTATCCCTGCCAATATGCTACTTTCAACAACATGGGCTCTATCCTATGACTTAACCTTTGGTGAAGTACTGTGACAAACACTTTCCAGAACTTCAAATACAACACATCTGCTGGTTCTCTCCATCCATTCTGAGACTTCCTCAAAAAACTCATAGACATACATGATTTTCTTTTCATGAAGTCATGCTGACATTGCTTGATTAGATTGTAATTTTGCAAATATGCTGCTACTACTTCTTTAATAATTGATAATGACAATAGATGTTTGGCCAATCAGCCTATAGTTATCCGTATTTTTGTCTCCCTTTTTGAATAGTGTCACATTGGCAGTTTTAAACATGGCAAAAAATTTAAATATGCCAAAACAGAATTGCTTAAGAATGTGGTTCAACAATGACTAATCAAGAAAAATGGCAGCAAAGCAGAAGAATTTACAGAAGCAGGAATGAGAGGAGAAGAGAACATTAAAGAGGTGTGAAAAAACAACAAATTGGCATATTATCCCTATTGTGGTGAGATGTCTGCTAATATATGGCATTTGAGTACACATAATGCATTTAGTTTTCTTCCTTAAGAATTGTAATTGCAATACATTAACCACTGTAAAAAGGAATTTTGAAAATAATAAATTTGATAGTTTGCTGAATGCCATTTAATGCGTTTTGACATAGAATTTTATAGAAAAAACAGGTTGTCCAATTAATATAAACTGGTCTTTATGCTCTATATGCTTCAGCTCCCTGCTTTGTTTTTGCCTGTTAATTTGTTCCTTTCACCTTTATAGCTTAATACTATTGTTAACTTGCAAAATAAATGGGAAACACTGCAAATCTGAAATATCTGCATATATATGATGCTTTTAAAATTATTCAATTTTTTTCTATTTACAACTAAACCACCTAAAGTAACTCATGTTACATAACAAGATGTTTGCAAAAATTGTAAAGCTTTGGTGCATTCCATTTTATCCATAAACTTGATGATGTTGACCTAGAGCACTTTTGCTGTGTGAGCTCTCTCATGGAATTATGTGCCATTCCTACAAGAACAAAATAAATGTAAGACACTACTACCCTCTCTAATCAACGTCAGCAGTCACTTTGAAATGTGAAGCTGAAAGTATCAGGCTTTAAGCCTCACTGACAACTTACCCGAGGCACCATGTGCCCCAGGTTGTTTAGATAATGTGTCTGTGGACTTGACTGAGGCCAAACATCCGGATGTTGTCCTGTACGCACCTTGACAGAACAAAGATGGTCATTAAATCTCCTGTGGAATAAAGGTCCTGAAGATGACACTGCGGCTTCTAACATTTTGCTACCTTCTGCCAAATCTGCTTAGTATGGTGGGGTAGCTGTGTTCTGCCACCCAATAGCAGAAGCCCTCCCCTCTCAAGTATGCCTCTCATATCACCTCAAGGGCTGCAGTGGTAAACTGTGAGCAGCCTTGCCATGGGTCCCAGATCTCTGCCCTTCATACTGCTAACTTCTGCATTCCTTAGATACACAAATCAACCACCACCATAATGAATGTTATCATGCCCACACATTGAGAGCTCCACTGTCTCGCACTGCATTACTAATTGGAACCAAATCCACCTTCTATCCAATTAGCTGCTGACCTCCTCCAACACCCACCCCAGCGAAAGCAGGAGTCAGGATACATGGTTCTGATATCAAGGTATTATCCCAAATGTGAAACAGTTGTTATGGTCTCTTCATAGACAAATCAATATTGGAATATCTGGTAACAAAAGAGTGGATCCTGAGAGAACGTGGCTTCTGTGGTGTGCTTCCTCTGATCTTTCAAGGGAAATGAGAATGTGTCTTAATTTATACTAGGGACCAAACTGTGTAAACTAACAGTGTTAGCTACCATCATTGTACAAAGGAGCGTATGAATTAAGGTAGGGTAGACCGTTCCGCTACTCAAGCCTACATGACCATTCAATAAAATTACATTTCTGCCTAGCCCCATTAATCTTTCACCCCCTTACTGAATAAGACCTCTACAGAAATTGTTGGAGAAACTCGGCAGGTCTGTGAAGAGAAAGCAGAGTTAATGTTTCAAGTCCAGTAACCTTTCAGTCACTGGACTCAATGTTAATTCTGCTTTTTCTTCATGGATGCAGTCACATTTGTCGAGTTTCTCCATTAATTTCTATTTTTGTTTCAGATCTAGGGCAGTTCTTTGTTTTGTCTGTCTTTGCCTTAAAAATACCCAAGGACTCTGCTTCCATCACTTATCAGGAACAGTGTTCCAAAAACTTATAGGAATATGATATTGTTGCAATCACTAAGACATGATTGAAGGAAAAACAAGACTGGAAGCTCAAAATTCTAGGGTACAGAAATTTTGGGTGCAATGGGGTAGCAAATGTAAGGTGAGGCATTGCATTATTGATAAGGGAAACCATCATTAGAAATTAAAAAAAGGGGGTGATTATCTTACTGGGATGATACTGCAGGCTTTCCAACAGTCAAAGGGAGATAGAGGAGCAAATACATAGGCAAATAACAGAATGGTGCGAGAGAAACGAGGTTTTAAAGTTGTAGGGGGATTTTGACTTTTGCTAAGATTATCTGGGATTCCCTTTGTGTGAAAGGATGAGATGGGGTGGAATTTATCAAGGGCATCTAGGAGAGCTTTTTGTACCAGTATGTAGATAGATAGTCTTACTAGAGATGAGGCAGATATATAGGATGCCAGCTGGGTAGGCTCGCAAGTAGGTTGCCAGAGGTAGGATGCCAGGTGAGAAGAGCGCTGGTGTGTCTTGGTTTAATTATGGAAGAGGGGGTATCAGGCTGGGGAGAGGGTTGGTGTTGCCAGGCTGGAACCAGCAGTGGAGGGAAAGGGGTGAGGCGTGTACAGGATCTGGGGAAAGGATTCAGTAATGTGTCCAAGGAAAATATTAAATATGGAGAAGTCTTACCTAGTAAGACAGATTTCCAATGCAGGTATCTTTCATTGAAAGTGAGCATCATTAACTAGATTAGCATTTGTTGCCCATCTCTACCTATCCTGAATCATCTTCCTGAACTGCCGCCATATAGTGAGGAAGTGAGTTTGTGCATTTTGATTCAGTGTTAGTGCGGGAAAAAAATGGCATATAGTTCCAAGTCAAGATGCTGTGTGTTGTGTTATTGGCTCCGAAACAAAAACCAAATGCTATGAAAATGATTGGTAATCTAATTCTTTCGCAACAAATCCTTTCACAATCCTTAAAATTAAAACAGTCCTTTTCCCAATTCAAAACTGCCATCCTTAGAGAGGGTGGTGGAAAATTCTGTATACTGGATTTTTCCTCTCCGACATTGCTACATTTGAGATCACCTTAAATGATCCTGATTTTTGACATCTCCACAGGGAACCATGTCCTCTTTGCAGCTGGAAAACGCTGACCTTCTGTTTTCTATGCAGAGGAGGCACCTCTAAATCTGCATGCGGGAGAGGAAGATCATGCAATCTTGTTATTTGTAGATTCTGGCTGGGAGTAAAGTCCGCGTTAATCAGATTTCAGCTTCTCAGGATTTAAAGTTTCTGCCCATTCAGAATATGTGGATCCATTGGAATTCTTAAAATTAATGGCCAGGAGTGTTGGCACATTCTGAGCCACATCCCTATAAGCATTGCTTCCAAGTGTTGCCATCAGTTCGGCTTTATTAGATCTTTGAAGATTGCCATTTCTTGCATGCATAGAATTATCTGTTGTGCATTGTAACATAGCAGTGGAACCTGATTGCAGATCTGCATGGCTTTCCACAGCGTTAAGCATATATATATATATTATATGATTTTGGTCAGACAACCTAATCTTCAAGTTTGAGGTTTGTCCTTTGCTGCCTGTAACCTGTGTTGTTTGAAAGAAGCAACATTGCTACTTGAAGACAACAGAGTGTGGAGCTGGAGGAACACAGCAGGCCAGGCAGCATCAGAGGAGTGGGAAAGTTGACGTTTCGGGTCAGGACCCTTCATTAGAAATGGGGAGGAGGAAGGGAGCTGGGAAATAAATAGAGAAGGGGTGGGCCTGGTGAAGGTAGGTAGGATGATGATAGGTGAGTGTGGCAGATAGGGAGTACTGGGGATTGGTCAGTGGGATGGGTGGGGCAGATAGGTGGGAGAGAAGATGGACAAGTTGTGTCAGGTCAAGGAGGCAGGGATGAGAGGGAGGTTTTTAAAACTTGAGTTTGAAAATCTCCCCATCCCATGTTCAACCCTCCCTCAATTATAAAAAAAAAAATTGAAGTAGTTGAGGGGACTGGTGAGTTGCCATAAGAGAATTGAACTCCCAGAAGGGGAATTAGTTCCTCCAAAATAGAAACAGGCTGCATTACAGAGTAGGTGCAATCCCAAATTGCAGTTCAACCAGAGAACAAACCAACATCAGAGACTCCGACAGTAAGGTTAAAATCTCAGGTGCTCAAGGGGAAGCTTTTAAAGAAGAGTATTTAGGCTGCAAAAAGGAATATAAAGAACATTCTTATGGCTTAGATTGAGTGAAGGGCAGGAATCATGAGACACAACTGCAGCAAGGGAAATCTAGTGCCATTAAAACAATGTAAACCAAGGTCACAGAACCAGAGTTAGAGTGACAAAGGCACAGTTTAGATGTCTAAAGAGCAGAAGAAGAAAGTTCACAGACTTTAGTAAAGCTGCAGAAAAGGTGTGCAATTTGTCCCTAAAACCTTTTTAAGGTAACAAGCATTTATTTCAGTGGTGGGGAGTAGGAATCATCTAGAAGAAAACTTGAAGTGGGAGCATAGAGTTTCATAGAATCCCTACAGTGTAGGAACAGGCACTTTGGCCCAACAAGTCCATACCAACCCTCAGAGCATCCAGGCCCATCCCCTGTAACTGACCTAATCTACACATTCTTGAACACTATGGGTAATTTAGCATGGTCAATCCACCTACCCTGCACATCTTTGGACTGTGGGAGGAAACTGGAGTACCCAGGGGAAACCCATGCAGTCACAGGGAGAATGTGCAAACTCCACACAGACAGTTGCCGGAGGCTGGAATTGAACCTGGGTCCCTGGCACTGTGAGGCAGCAGTGCTAACCACTGTGCCACCATGCCACCACCAAAAAACAAGACTTTCCAAGGCTTGCCACTCATTTCACCAGGAAGAAGTTGACACCTAGATTTGAACTTGGATCACAGAGTTCAGAAGCCAGCGCGCTCACCATTACACCATGGTAACCAGACCCAAAATACTGACACAATCTTCATTGTTTTTACTTTTTAACCAAGAAACGAGGTAACAAAGATTTGCTGTACATTGGCCTCTATTATGCTACCCGGGCTGTGCAGAACCAATTTGTTAAACAGCGAACTATACCTTTGCAAACGTTATAGGCACGTCTTTGGCGTCTATACATTATCAAATTATATTTCAGGTCTCAAGTGTTAATGGCCTCAGTTCTTTTCTTCCTGGTTGCTACCTCAAGTTGCTAAGATTGACAGTTACAACCCTTGTGATTTGACAATCATCAACTTCTACTTTTTATTGTTGTTGGTACAGTTTAAATGGATTAATACGAAACCATTTAGTCAGCTTAGGTAGTTGTTCCACATATCATGACAGTAGCAAGCATGATGGTAATATGATGCTCCATACAAACAATTCCTTACAATTATTTGTTCCTTAATATTCCATTTCTTGGTTTTGGGGCAGTTCCAAATTAACTCTGTAAACAATGTTTTCTACTAATATTTGCCAAAGCTTTCACAGAGTTCCTGTTAGGTATTTAGAATGTATTTAAGAGTTACTTCATTCTTTTGCCCTACAAACAGAACAAGAAACAATAGGTGTACTGGTGTTCTAATATTCATCAAGTTGAGTAGCTCAAGCCCAACAGTGGCTGAACATTGTTAACATTTTCTATAACCCCTCTACTATGCAATGGTATGTTTTGCCCATAACTTCATATTTATGGTGAGTAACCAGCAATTTAATGCTTCTATCTGCAGATCTTATGATGCCAAGAACAAGGGCAATTTACCAATATTCAAGCTGGAAGTAATCCATTCAATTCCCCAATAGTCATATTGCATATGCCTTATTGACTGAAGAGTTTAAACAGCTGACTAGGTAGCTAACAAGTCTGTAACAGATAAGAAAATGCTATTTCCACTGGAATTAACAGCCAGATTTTCCAGTGGCAAGATAACAGTTTCCACAGTGCAGACTGGAGTTGTACATTGAGAACCTGAGGAAGCTGAGATGTAGCAGACTCCAAAGAGATTGGATCTAATGGGTAGTTCCCTTGTGCTGGAAACATCCACTTAAATATCAGTTGGTGGGTTCCACTGTAGTTAAGTTATCCAGGAAAAAGCTAGCCATTTAAAAAACCTCATTTAACAGTTATTAAGGAGTTAAAATGAACACCCACCCCCTCCCCATTCAAAGCTATACCTTCACTAGACTACAGGAGATTCTGACCAGACTACCCTCCATTCCCCCATGATGCCAACACCCACCTCCGCCCCAGGGATCTAACAAATCCCCTCCCAAAAGCCAACAACCCCCAGTCCCCAACCACTGGGTACAAAGGTCTTACTGAAATCCATGTAAGTCTACTTCACCTACATGTTACACTTACTAAAAATTCAACTGGATTTGGATTCAGATCAAATTAACTAGTCTCTAGGATTTTTGTTTCCCCTAAATACTTTTTGTTGTTGGAATACTAGTGGACTGCTTATGGCAGATACACCCATATTCAGTGTTGTCCTTGGAAAAAATGCAGAGGCAATTTGTACAAATCTTTCCTCATTGGAGTACAGAAAAAACCCATCAGAAAGATCTTGTCCAATTCCTGGAATTTAGTATGTGGCTAAACAAATCTGGAGTCTGTTCTGGCATATGTTAATATCCTGTAATCTACCGGCCTTATGTTGAATGATTTCTCAACAGGTCAAATTGGCAAAGTTGTGCAAACTGGCAGGAGTGTTAAATACCTTTGATCCAAGAGGAATTTTGCTGACCTTGCTGCTCCTTTGGAGCAAATTATATTACCTCTGCTGTGTCATAAAAAGCTTGAGGAGCACGTTTAAAAGAAATTACAGAAGTACAAAAATTAAGGGTTGGCTTTAATAGCATGAAAGGCAGCAGGGTGGAGGGTAGAAGAGTCTATAGTGTTCAGGGGAATCTTCTTGATCACCACTTTAACCTACTAAAAGAATTTGGGGAAAACAAAGCAAAACATTCTCTCTACTAAATTTCGGCCCAGAGGTGCAGACATTCCAAGTGAGTTTTTAAGATTCAGCAATTGAAATGGTTTGGGTGTTAAGGATAAGTAAAAACTTCTACATAGAGAACTATAGATACCATAGATTTGTCTGTTTTAAGCATTAGTGATGTAAACATCTGGAAAATTCAATGTTGCTCTGTGATATTCACTTGGTGAATTATCAGAAAACAGAATCCAGAAACTTTTGGAGTCCCACTTGTCATTTAAGTAACAATGAGTAATAGCTTCTTACTTATGGACGATTGCCAGAAACCTAGGATTTCATACGTTTCATGCACCCAACCTTGGGCTGAGCACCTTCAAGTAATATTTTTTATTTTTGCATGAGTGAAGAATAAAAATTGCATGGTACAAAGTAGAACCTCACCATTAATCTTGCAATAAAGCATTTTCCAAGACTTTAAATTACAAAGTGCTTTGTATTCAAAATATTTTATTGTATAAATCTAGTTTTACAATTCATGTAGTTTTCAGTTGTGACATCTTTACTAAACAGTCAATTGTCATGAAAATATCAAATTGCACACTAGACAATAAATATTGCTGAAAGATTCAGCTAAAAAAAATGACAAGCTCAATACTTTAAGCAAACATTAAAGATTTTATGCATATTTACTGGCCTTTTTAAAAGCTGCACAGCATCTAATGATCACCATTGCTTTGGCTAACATCAAGCCAGGCTTCAGGTAGACTTGAAACAGTCAATTATCTAGGTAGTTCAAATTTATTGCTTATAGATGAGCCTGTTGTGAAGAAAATGAAACATTGCCACTAGCAAACTGAAAACCCCAAAAAAAAAGTTAATCCAATTCTTTATTTTCTTTTAAGATCAATAGCAACACTACTTTTGGCCCTTTAGTAACACACAAGTTACAAGTTCAGTGGGACATTCTTGCAAACAGCTGATGTTATAAAAACAAGGTTAAATTACAATTCAACTGAAATTCAAGGACAGTGTAGAGACAGAGGTACATGCAAAAAAAATGACAGCAAATATGGTTTGACATACAAAAGATATAGAAATGACAAAATAGTTGACACTTGATGTCAAAAAAAAAAAGCATTTAGAACATGATTCTATCCAAAAATGAAGTTGAAACAGCCCCTCTATCTCAGATGTATTTTGAACAGGAATAAAGTGGATGTCTAGAACAAGCAATTAATGACTAATTGTCAATGAACCATGCAGAAAAAACAATTCTTCTGAGCTGGCAGCAAAAGTAAAGAAGATATCTTACAGATTTTCAAGAGTTGTAGAATTAAGCTGCCCACTGACATCATTTGACTTTCTGGAAAGGTCACGCTGAGACAAAAAAGGGAGGAAAGCTTTTAGGATGATACAATGCTGAACAAATATTATTCTTGTTATTTGATTACAGTAATAATTGCATTTAATCCTGTTAATGTGTTTTTCAAATCACCTGTATATCTAACAAGATTGATAAAATTAACAAGCACGGCAAGTGGAAGGAATGAGCTAATCTTTAATGTATTTCAAATTCCAATAATTCATAAAATAAAAATCTATTTGAAGACATGCTCAGTTTTAACTTGCAATTTCTCCAGACATTATAACCATAGTTGTAAAGGTAAAGTCAGTTTACATATTTTAGAAACCAGATGAATTTCTACATTTGTGGCTATAATCACAAGACATTAGGTTGAAGAACTATGTTGATTTTTGTACTGCACAATAGCACTTGCCAATTTTTTCCCCAGCAGGAAAGTTCTGTAATAGGTTACACTAAGCATTAGGCTTTGGCTTCAGTATACTGACTCCATTGCCAATTTTTGCAGTTTTGTCAGAGGATGCAGTGGTACCCTCCCTGACCAAATTCAGTATAGCAAAGAACAGCTAACTTTTTCCACAAATGAGAGTTGTGATAATTCCCACAACTCTCTTCATTAATGCTCTCTCCCATCTTCTCCAATCTCGCAATGAAATATCATGGCTGTTACTAAAACTGACACCATCTGTTCAGCTGTCTCTTTCCTTTCCACTTGCCCTAATCACACTAAATATAATGCACATTTCTTATCTTGACCATGAAAGCCACCTCCTTCAACTGCATTCATAAATTGAGCAGTAACAAACTATTCCCACCCAGATTCACATGTTCACTGGCATTGTTCATTTATTCTCTCCCAACTATGTCATCACTTAAGTCTGCACTAGTCTTTCCCAGATCTGTGTGAATCCCTGAACACGGCTCAGTTATAAATGATACCCCATATGATGGTAATTAAGATAATTACCCTACTTTTTTTTAAAAAACAAAACTGCCTGCTACTCTTGACCTAGTTGACCATACCATCCCCTACACCTGGCATCCAACTTGGATGGAGAGAGGGGAGGGAAAGAAAGCAAGCAAGCAAGCAAAAGAATTGCATTCACCAAGTTCCATCCTTCTTGAATTGTACTCAAAGCATCACATACAATTTCCTAACACCTTGATTTCGTCCAAGGACCCATTCCTATTTCTCACCTACATGCTGTCACTAACATCCGACGTAACAAGGTGTAGAGCTGGATGAACACAGCAGGCCAAGCAGCAAAGCTGACGTTTCGGGCCTTGACCCTTGTTCAGAAACGGGGGAGGGCAAGGGGGTTCTGAAATAAATAGGGAGAGAGGCAGATAGAAGATGGATGAAGGAGGAAGATAGGTGGAGAGGAGACAGACAGGTCAAAAAGGCAGGGATGGAGCCAGTAAAAGGTGAGTGCAGTGGGGAGTTAGGGAGGGGATAGGTCAGTCCAGGGGACTGGATGAGGCTCGTAGGTAGGACATGGGGGTGGGGATAAGTGGGAGGAAGGACAGGTTAGAGAGGCAGGGACAAGCTGGGCAGGTTTTGGGATGCAGTAGGGGGAGGGGAGATTTTGAAGCTTGTGAAGTCCACATTGATACCATTGGGCTGCAGGGTTCCCAAGCAAAATATGAGGTGCTGTTCCTGCAACCTTCGGGTGGCATCGTTGTGACACTGCAGGAGGCCCATGATGGACATGTTGTCTGGAGGAACGGGAGGGCGAGTTGAAGTGGTTCCCGACTGTGAGGTGCAGTTGTTCAGTGCGAACCGAGTGTAGGTGTTCCGCAAAGTGGTCCCCAAGCCTCTGCTTGGTTTCCCTGATGTAGAGGGGGCCACAACGGAAAACGTCAGCTTTCCTGCTCCTCTGATGCTGCTTGGCTTGCTGTGTTCATCCAGCTCTACACCTTGTTATCTCAGATTCTCCAGCATCTGCAGTTCCAACTATTACTGACATCTGACAGCTAGCTTTTGCACATACATTGAAATGCTGCTCAACATTACCAACCCACCTGAATTTAACAGACCAAGGGGAAGTTTAGACTGTGTGGGATCAGCATGAACTTCCACCAATTAAATTTTTAAGTGAAGTTTTAGATCCTTGTTCCAAGCTCCATTCTCGAATTGTGAACAGCATCATTTGCCCTGCTCAGAGACTGGCTTAATCTGTTTGCAACCTTTGTCATATTTGACAGGTTAGTTTCTGTCCATGAGGGTAGCCACTAATGAAGCTCCATTCCATCCATTCGACATGTAAAACCACTTTACGTTACCCCTGCTCAGATATACTACTGAAACACTGATTCATGCCTTGTTATTAACAGAGGTGACTATTCTAATTGCTGGTTGCTCACATTCTCCTTGTCATAAGGAGTAGTCCAAACTCTGCTACCTTTGTCCCAAGTCCTATTCAACTATCATCCCTGTGCTCAATTACATACAATTGGCTTCCAGGAGAGCAATGCTTCAATTTCAAGATATTCGTTCTTCTTTAAATCCCAAGCTTCTCCAGTCCTATAAACTTCATCTAGTTAAGCACATTTAAATTCCAACTCCTAACATCCAATTGTGCTTAACAAAAACTGAAAGAACTGTGGATGCTGTAAATCAGGAACAAAAATAAAGTTGCTGGAAAAGCTCAGCAGGTCTGGCAACATCTGAGAAGGGAAAAAAAAAGCAGTTAACGTTTCAGGTCCGGTGAGCCTTCCTCAGAACTGATGGTGGCTGGGAAAACATCAGTTTACGTGCAGATAAAAGGGAGGGGAATGGGGTAGGGAGTAAACGATCGGATAGAGCCTAGAGAGAGGAGAGCAGTTGGACAGAAAGTTGATAATGATCAGGCTGGGAGGGTGAATAATTGTTAATGGGGACAATTAGTGACTAACAGGTAGTCTGTAATGGCAGGCTGTGTGGTAACAAGGTCTGGTGCATGGGGTAGAGGGCTGGGACATGGAGAGTTTAGGCCCTAAAATTATTGAACTCAACACCGAGTCTGGAGGGTTGCAAGGTCCCCAAGCGGGAAATGAGGCGTTGTTCCTGCAGCTTGCGTTGACCTTTGCTGGAACACTGCAGCAGGCCAGAGACAGAGGAGATGCTGGCCAGGGAACAGGGTGGTGAATTAAAGTGGCATGCAACAGGTAGTTCAGGGTCTTTTTTGCGAGCAGAACGTAGGTGTTCTGTGAAGCGGTCACCCAGTATATGCTTAGTTTCCCCAGGGTAGGAGGAGACCACATTGTGAGCAGTGAATGCAGTAGACTAGATTCTGGGAAGTGCAGGTGAAGTGTTGCTTCACCTGGAAGGTATTTCTGGGACCTTGGATACTGGGGAGCGAGTAGGTAAATGGGCAGGTGTTGCACCTTTGCCGGTTATAGGGGAAGGTGCCATGGGGACACGTGGTGGGGGGTGAAGGAAGTGTAGACCAGGGTGTCCCGGAGGGAACGGTCCCTTCGGAAGGCGGACAAGGGAGGGGAATATATGCCTGGTGGTGGCATCTTGCTGGAGGTGGTGGAAATGGCATCTGATGATCTTCTGGACGTGGATGCTGGTGGGATGGTAGGTAAGGACAAGGGGAACCTTATCACTGTTGCAGGAGGGAAGAGAAGGGGTGAGGCCAGAAGTGCAGGAGATGGGTTGGACCCAGCTGACGGCCCTGCTGACAACAGAGTTTAGTCACCACCCCTCCTAACCTTCCGCTCTCCGATACTGAACGTATTGTACTCAAAGGCCTCAGCTTTATTCCTTTACATCCCCACCTTAAATTTCAGGTACATGATGCTGAACTCCTCTTCTGCCATTTTGCCGCCATGCTCATTTCTTTGGACAAGAGTCCTCTTCCTCATGCCCCCATGCCCCCATGCCCAGTTTCAACACCCTCCCTCCACCTGGACCCCTTCCTCTGGCCTTTTACCTGCACTCGATCTGCTCATTGAGAACTGTTGATGTATTATTGGTCACCTCAATTTTTCGGTCTCCCTCACCAAATCCAACCTATCTCCCTCTGAACTAACTGCACTCAGATCTAACCTGGACTTTGTTATTAATGCTGCAGATAAGGATGGTGCTGTTGTAGTCTGGCATACTGACCTCTACCTTGCAGAAGCTGAGCACCAACTCTGATACCGCCTCCCGCCTTACCCTGGACCATGACCCCACCATGACACATCAGGCCACTGTATCTACTACAGTAACTGATCTCATTTCATCTGGTGATCTACCCCCCACTCAGCTTACTTCTACCTCCTCCCAAAAATCCACAAACAGGACTGTCCAGGCAGACCCATTGTTTCAGCCTGCTCCTGCCCCACGTAACCCATCTCTTCCTACCTTGTCTCAGTCTTCTCTCCCCGGTCCAATCCCTGCTCAAGTACATCCATGATTCCTCTGACACCTTACGCCAGTTTACCAGTTCCAGCCACCTCCTCTTTACCATGGACGTGCAATCCTTTTACACATCCATTCCCCACAAGGGGGGACTTGGGGCTCTCTGCTTCTTCCTGGAGCAAATACATGAACCATCCCTACCCACTACCACCCTCTTCCACTTGGCCAAGCTCATCCTCACCCTCAACTTCTTTTACCTGAAAAATGAGGGGAGTTAAGAGGGCTGGCCATGGGTACACGAATGGGCCCTAGTTGCGTCTGTGTCTTCATGGGGTATGTGGAACATTCCTTGTTCTAGTCCTATTCTGGCCCCAACCCACAACTGTTTCTCTGATACATCATTGGTGTTGCTTCCCTCTCATCTGGATTTGGAGAACTTCAATTTCGCCTCCAGTTTCCACCCTGCCCTCACTTTCACCTTGTCTGACTCCTCCCTTCCTTGGCATTTCTGGGGATAGACTGGCCACTAATATCCACTACAAACCCACTGACTCCCACAGCTACTTGGACTATACATCCTCACACCCTGCTTCCTGTAAAGACGCCATTCCATTCTCTCAGTTCCTCAGTCTCCGTTGTACATGTCGAAGTTGGCCTCATTTGAACAAGGGAGCCTCTGAAGCGTCCACCTTCTTCCTCAATTGAGGATTCCCCAGCTCTGTAGTAGACAGGGCCCTCAACCAGGTCCAACCCATTTCCCGCACTTCAGCCCTCACTGTTTCTCATCCCTCATGCAACAGCAATAGGGTTCCTCTTGTGCTTAGCTACAATCCCACTAACATCTATGCCCAAAGATCATACACCATTTCTGCCACCACCAGGCACACATTCCCCTCTCCTCCCTTGTCCGCAGGGAGGGTTCCCTCCGGGACACCAAGGTCCACACTTTCTTCACCTTCAACACCCCTCCCACAGCCTTATGGCACATTCCCCTATAACCGGCAAAGGTGCAACACCTGCCCACTTACCTCCTCCCTCCCTAGTATCCCAGAGCCCAAACGTACCTTTCAGGTGAAGCAACACTTCACCTGCACTTCGCAGAATCTAGTCTACTGCATTCATTGTTCACAATATGGCCTCTTCTACACTGGGGAAACGAAGCATAGACTGGGTGACTGCTTCACAGAACATCTACGTTCTGCTCGCAAAAAAGATCCTGAAGTACCTGTTGCCTGCCACTTCACACACCACCCTACTCTCTGGCCTGCTGCAGTGTTCCAGTGAAGCTCAAATGCAAGCTGGAAGAACAACACTTCGTTTTCCACATGGGGACCCTACAGCTCTCCGGACTCAATATCGAACTCAGTAATTTTAGGGCCTAAACACCACCCCACCACCGTCCCAGCCCCCTACTCCACACACCAGGCCTTGTTACCACATAGCCTATCATCGAGTACCAGAGAGTAGTAAGGGCATGGAATGCCTTGCCTGCAGCAGTTGTAGACTCGCCAACTTTAAGGGCATTCAAATGGTCGTTGGATAAACATATGGATGATAATGGAATAGTGCAGGTTAGATGGGCTTCAGATTGGTTTCACAGGTCGGCGCAACATCGAGGGCCGAAGGGCCTGTACTGCGCGGTTATGTTCTATGTTCTATTACACAATACCTATTGTTAGTCACTAATAGGCCCCATTAGCTATTCACACCCCAGCCTGATCGTTATCAATTCTGTCCAACTGCTCCTCTCTCTTTAGGCTCTATCCTATCGTTTACTCCCTACCCCATCCCCCTCCCCCTCCCTTTTCTCTGCGTATAAACTGACGTTTTCCCAGCCACTATCAGTTCTGAGCAAGGATCACTGGACCTGGAAAAAAAAGTTAACATTTATTCAGATGCTGCCAGACCTTCTGAGCTTTTCCAGCAACTTTGTTTCTGATCCAATTGTGCTTGCTTTATAATTGCATGCACCTTCAGCTGCTTAAGCCCAAAATATGGAATTGGCCATCTAAAACTGACTGACTCTCAACCTCTTCAAATCAAGCTTATGGGGATCTGCCCTAAAATCACATGACTAATCTTGCTTTATAATTCTCCCACAAAATGGAAAAGCATGTACAATGCCTCTGGTTTTTTTAAAAAAGTTATCAGACACTGGAAGCTGGAACATAGAAATCATTAATACAAGTGAGAGTGGTTATCAATTAGTACGCACCTGTAAATAAAAGGGCACTAGTCTTCCATGATGCTATAAAAGACAACCATCAAATTTAAAATGCTTGCTGAGCAGTGCTGTGGTAGTGTTAGTGCCTTTGAGCCAAGAGGACAAGGTTCAAATCCTACTTCCCCCAGAGATGTGTAATGATATCTGAACGAATTGATTATAAAAAGATATCTAAGTGCTTTTAAAAGTCACTTGAGCGTAAAGTGTAGAGAAGGTTAAAAAAGTAGATGCCTTACTGAAAATTCCGAGTAGCTTGCAACAAGACCGTTAAATGCATTGGACTGCTGATTTGTGGTAGAAAGCGATGATGTATCTACTGTTTCTTTCTTTGGCAGAGGTGGTTTTTGCAGCAGATCTGGTAACTTGCTCACATTTGTACTCTGAAACAGAAAAATCAAAATCAAGTTCTCTTAAAATCATATGGATACTGAAGAAAGTTGAGTTGTTCCTTATTTTCTGGAAGTGAACTGCTTTGATTTACAGTAGGAAAAACCAAAAAAAAATACACTGGTAAAACAGACTAAATTATATTTTTAAACCCACACAGCAGTGACTCTTCAACATCCACTCAAGGTAATCCAGAATGATACTCAAATATTCCATTCGCAAGCAGAATTATTTTTCTAAGTAACACATTTTTAGTTCTATGACAAATATTTGTGAAGTTGAAAAACATCAGATCAAGGCTAAGATACAATCATACATTGTCTAGAAGGTCAGGGTAAGAAAGAAATGAATTCAAGTCTTGCTCCTCCCCAGAACAAATAATCTCTGGAAGCACCAAACTCCTACTGATTTAGTTACACAGACATTTTGGTGATAATTCTCAGTTTCCAATTCTAGATAAAAGGATGGTAGATTTAAGCATATGGTACAAAACAAATCACAGAGCATCACAAAGTGTTCTCCAGAGACCAGGAGCAGGCTGTTCACCCTGCCCATCATTCAATTAGATCATGGCTAATCTACCTCAGTGCCACTGTATTGGCTATCCCTGTACCCCTTCATATCACTAGCCTCTAGAAATCTATTGCATTTGTCTTGTCGATGCTTAATGATTAGAGTTTCCACAGCTGGGCTGGAGAATTGTGAAGATTCACCCAAAAATCAAGTGAAAACATCCCTCATCTCAATCTTAAATGACCTCTCCTCATCCCGGAGACTGTGCTCTCTAGTTTGAGAATTTGATCTGTTCTACCCAGATCCATCAATTTTGACAGCTATTACGAAATCTCAGCCTTCTCCACTCCAAAGTCACTCACAGCTGAACTCTATCCTTGGGACCATTCTTGTAAATTTCTTCTGCATTCTTAACCTTCTTACAGGATGGAGCCTAGAACTATACACTAGTCCAGCTGACTTCTCTGTTGTTTTCTTTAAAAGGTTTAACAGCTCTCTCTACCTGTCCAGTCACTTTTAGTGATTTGTCTACACATACCCAGATCATTCGGTTTCAGCGCACTCTAAATGTTACACTGTGTCACTTTGATGTTTCCTAGCTGCAATGATTACTAGCCCCAGGAAACTTCAAAACAAAAACAACCTTTATTCCAGCTCAAAAATATCCACTAGTCTGCTTCCCAACCCCTCTGCCAATTTGACATCCACATTGCCACTATTTTATTTATTGCATGACCTTTAATTTTCAAGACAGTTCTGTGACATTTGTACCAAATGTCTCTCGGAAGTCGATCTACAGCAGGATGGCCATACCTTTAATCCTCCATTCCTTCTTTAAAAGGGACTGCAAATTGGACATTGTGGGTTGAGTCAATGACAGCACTGATATGTTGAGGAAAAACAAATTTCCCACGTGAACATAAATATTTTGAATAACTTTCTAGAAATTTCCCTGTAATGTTGGCAATTTTACAATGGTCTGGTACCATTATGATTCCAGGGAGAGACAGACTGTTGCCAGAGCCTTCACAATTTCTATTTGTCTCTTTCAATATCCTTGGATAGGTCTCTAGTCCTGGTGCCTTACCAACTTTAAATACCAACAGCTTACTCAACACCACCACCTTATCAATTTTAAACCCTTCTAGGTGAGTTTTTTTGCCATCATGCCAGGCAGCATCTGTCTTGTGAGAAGACAGATGCAAAGTATTCATTTAACACCCCAGACACTTGATCTTAGCACCAGGAGCCAACATACCATCCTAAAGTCATGTGTGATCAGAGAAACACCTCTCTGAACAAAACAATTGGCTATTACTAGTGCCCTTCCCTCTTTATTCTCCTGTCACCTGTCGCACCACATACTTCTCTCCAACAGCATTCTTTAACGCCCTTACCAGGAACCAAAATGGAAAGCAGGTTAACAAACAGGACTTTGGGACACCTACACACTTCCTATTGATCTCCCATTCTTTTTCTGCCTGCACACTCCAAGAAGTGGTCACATCTTAAGCTTGAATGTGCAATCAGCCTCATGGATACGCTGCAGTGACTCTGGCTGGAGCTCAAGTTTCTGCATAGGTGATACTTCCAGTACTTTTGGTAGTTAAGTCACCAGGAGGCAGTAAGACATGCATTCCGCATGACCAAGCTGCCCTGCGATCCCTCAACTTCACTTACACAGCTTGAATTGTTGAAAGATCAAAGAAAACTTAGTACATTCAGTTTATACTACTTTAGTAGTTGCAGTCAACCTTACAATACCTCTTCTCCCAGTGAATTCACTGACTGCTTGTCTCACTCAGGAATAGTCGATTAACCATGCACTGCTTACTGACTGACATGGCAGAATAAAAAGGAGTATCAGTCAAGTCCCAAATTAACTTGCATTTAGTTACCTTTTCTTCTTAACGTTTTTGTGCACACAGTTCATTGGGACTTGCCCAAGGGTAATCATCTAGGCTTAGAATGATCTGCTTTGCTTTAAGCAAGATTCCAATCCATAGATTAAAAGGCAGTTTTTCCACTCAAGAAAATCCATGCCAGTGTCTATAGAATTACTCAAGTCCATCCCCAACTGATGGCATCCACCCAGCTATATTTCGAAATGGTTTTCTCAAACAACCTGTAACTAAGTTGACATTCTATATAGCAGGTAGCTTTGTACAAGGAACAATATTGTACAACCTTGATTATGCAGCTTTCATTTAAGAAATTATTTTCTCATTGCCATCTTCCCTCAGTAAATATTGCTCCAGATTTAAAAATTACAAAAAGGTGTCTGGTAATATGACTGTCTGCAACATGTACCTTTGTACAATGGCACTGTAAATCTGGTGCCAACTCAAAATTTTCTTGAATGAAGTCATTAAAAAATATCCAGGTCCAGTGAGTAGAAACGTGGCAAATGGAACTCAATCCAGAGGGGTAGTGGATGCATTGGTGAGGTCAAATAAGAAAGGGAAAGGAATCACATTTTGAATGAATGACAGAAAGCGAGAAAGCAAGAAAGAAATTTTAAAAAAAAACAAACAAAAAAAAAAAAACACAGGATTACAGGGAAAGACGAGAAAGTGAATTAAGAGTTGGGTCTTTGATCTCACTGAATGGCAGATCAGACTCAATGGTTAGACTCTATTCCCACCTCTGATGGAATATACAATAAAATTATTATACTGTGAAGTACAAGAACCATTTTAGATTATGTTCAGATTTCTGATGGTTGCAGAGCGAGACAGATGAGAAAAGTGGCTGAGATGATATTAGTTGAAGCACAAAACATTAGTTACATGACAGCTGTTGTACTGCATGGAAGGTTGGCCAGTGCATTTCAGGATGTATATGATCCTTTGTTTTAATACATTCGCAGGTGTTGCCTTCAATGGAGTACTTTAGACACAAGATCGGATAGGTTTTTTTTGGGAGGGGTGTCCCAAAAGGGAGAATGGTCAGTGTGGATAGGGAGAACTATATTTCTTAGAATGAATCTATGCATCTGGTAATGACCAAAGTAATTGCCAAAGGAATTAAATTGGTGGCTTTGAAGAAATATTTTCACAATCAGGAAAGTGGCCATTTGAAATACAAAAAAAGGGGATGATGGAAGCAGAAATACTATGCACTTGAAATGTTGCAGCTAGGTGGTCACTGAACAGGCACGGAAGACGAGGAAGCTTGACTGTTCGTTTGTGGCTGGCAGAGAGGATGTGCTGAAAGGTGGTGCTGTATATTTTCCATATTGTTGTTACAAAGGATTACAGAGGGTTCAATTCTAACTGAAGACAGACTGGTTGAAGGCAATCACCTGCAATCCATTTTGCTAAATGCCACGACTTTAAAAATATTTTTAAAAATTATTTAAATTCAGAAATTCTGTACCATATGACTGTGGATGCAAACAAATCCCGTAAAGAGTCATACACACCTCAAATGATTCAGGTCTTAATGAAAAATGGAGTAGGAAAGTAGATCTGCTCCCTTCTCACATTCCTTTACACACAATATTTTGGTTTTCTTAGAAGGGCTCCAGACATGTTTGGAAAGAGGGGCAATATTGACCAAAGAGCATTTCACAGCTAGATTTTAGATATCTCTTCCCCCTAAAGTTTGTTTGCTGCCCATTAATGTAATTGCCTTGTTTCATACTGAAGCCAAGTTTGAAATGGATACAGATGATGAAAAATCAATACTGGATTTACATATTTGGATCAGCAAAACCATATTAAACATTTCATTACTAGAAATCAGGCTGTGAAATTCTACCCTCATCGAATTTTTTAATCATTTTTACAAAATGAAGCAATGTTCTTGGCTGAACTATATCCACTTACTTTCCCATTTCCCTTAATTTCCTCTGGTGCCCAAAAGTGTACTTATCGCTTCAAAATAATTGACTGTATAGACTCAATTCTGAAGGATTGGAATTCCAAATATTCATTACTTTAAAAAGGAACATGTCATTGCGTCATTCCAATTTGAGTGTTTTGATCTGATGTCAGACTACAAATATTAATTCTGGTTTCTGTCCCTCCATAGATGCTACCAGAACTGCTGAGAAAATTTCCAGCTCTTATTTGCTCTTGTTTAGAAGTATTCAGAATTGGTTTATAAATTTCATTACAGATATATTTAATTGCAACACGTCAGATTATTTCATATGCCTTAAATCTGACTGCATGGATGAAGTACTGTATAGTACATGGTTAGGAGCTCCACAATAGAGAGATTCTGGTTCAACATTATGGTAAGGAAAAGCTGCATAATTTTACTCGGTCAGCTGGATCTCTATCGTGCGTAGAGACAAAAATTAACAGTGAGGTAACACCAATGAACTGCATTAATGTTTGCTTGGATAGAAAGAGTTAAAGAACCATGTACACAAGCTAGCTTTCAAACTAGGTGTGCATTACCGTATTTGTTGCAACACGTCTAATCCTCCGAGCTGCAAGTACTGGTTTTCTCACTTGATTACAAAGGCTTCCACCACTGTTTGCTGGTGTAAAATTTAAGGTCCCATTTAACTATGAGAGAAAATAACAACTTTTCAGTCATTTTAGAAGCGACATAAGACACACCTTTCATCTTCCAAGCAAATTCACAAGGTTAATAATTTCCTGGGAGGAATAAATCATGCCACCTTATTTATCATCTGAATAGGGAAGTAAATGAAGGAATAGAAAAACCTGCTTTTATGTAGTGCTTTTCACTACAGAATAGTCCAAACGATTCAAAGCAAGCGAAATACTTAGGCATTGTTTTAATGTAGGAAATTCTATTGCTAATTCTCATGTTGCAAGCTCTTGTAGAGTGTTTTGTGACCATTATTGCTTACGTTGAAAGATAAAGGTTATCCCTGGTGTCCTGGCCTGTGCGTCTTTAAAAGAGGCACAGAATCTTACATCCATCTGTCCTAGCAGATCTCGCACAGTGGAAAAACCTCAGTGCAAGAATAAAGCTGTAATAAGAGTACAGCACCCTATGTTCTGGAGTGGGAATGAAACAGCTTGGAGAAACACAGGCACAAAATTACCAAGTTCTAAAATAATACATGCCAACTGCTAGACTAGTCTTAGATTTACTTTTCAGGAGAAAGGTATCACTCAAGATCAAGTGTTATAAAAGATAAGAAACAGATGATTTTTTTCCAAAGGGGATTGAAAAGAATATAACGGCCAGAAAATATACTTCAAACTTGCTCTGCTACTGTAACTTCACAAGAAATACTATTTATGCAGGTCAACAGAATCTGTCATTCTACTGGCAGCAGAACATGTCTAGCCTGTAAAAACACTGATTCACAAGAGAAAGCCAATCTTCAGTGAAGTAAATCAATTACAACTGAGTCATACTAATAACTTGGATATGGTCTGAATTTACTTTCTCATGTTTTGAATTATTGAGGAGTGTGCTATCAATCCGATCTACAAGAGCTGAATAGGTCAGAACACTGTCCCAAGCAGATGCAGACCCATCATTTAGCTCTTCAAAACTCAAGTATAAGCATGGTCAATACCAACGTTCATTAAAATAAAAAAAAAAGGACTACTTCAGCTTACTTTATTAATATAAAGTTTAGTAGAAATTGCTGGAGGCTTCCCCCACTCCCCCGTGATCAAAATAGAGAACAGAGACTGTTATTGCAGGTCTAACAGCTAGGCAATTGCTGGGGTTGGGAGGTTTGTGGCACTGTTCATCGTAAAGAATTAAAAAGAAGTGTCCACTACATGAATTCCCTAAATATCTGAGAATTTAAATTTAAAGAGACTTTTAATGGCTTACCTTTCGGATTTTACTTTGTGGTGTACTAGATGCAGTCAATGTTCTTTTTAAAGGAGTTTTATAGGCAGTCCCATCTTCCTTCTTTATACACTGGAAAAAGACACACACCAGTCTTCCAATCACTGGCACTATACACAGGCTTTTAAAAAAAAAAAGCCAAAATGCTAATATATATTAATCTTATTGATTACACTTGAATAACCTGGAAACACCAATACTGCATATAAAATTCTAACTTAAGCAAACTTCAGCCAACATAGCAATTTTGTTTCTAAGTTTACTGCTAGGATGTGGATATTGCTGATTAGGTCAGCATTTACTATCCATCCCAAAATGTCTGTGAAGATTGTGGTGAGCTGCCTTCTTGAACGACTGCAGTCCCCAGGGTGTACAAATGCTCCACTATTAGGGAGTTCCAGAATTTTAAACAATGACAGTGGTGGAACACAATGATATAGTTCCACATCAGGATGGCGTGTTCTGGAGGGGAACATGGAGGTGGTGGTCCCAAGCATCTGTTGTCAGTGTCATTCTAAGTGATAGAGATCATAATTTAGAAGATCTTGTTAGAAAGGAGCCTTGGTACGTTGCTACATTACAGCTTGCAGATAGGTATATACTACTGCCACTGTTTCTTAGTGAAACAATAGCACATTGAAAAGGTAGTAATTTTGTGTGGTTGGATGGGGAAGAGGAGATGGGAGACAATACTTAGTGCAGAATTCCTAGATTTTGACTTGCTCTTGCATCCACAATATTTATACAGCTGTCTAGTTCAGTTATTAGTCAATGGTAACCTCCAGCATATTTGACAGTGGAGGATTCAGAGAAGATAATTCCATTGAACGTCAAGATGGTTAGATTCTCTCTGGTCTGAGAAGGTCATTGTTGCTTATACTACACAAGTGCAAGGCAATGTAAATACAAAAAGGGTAGCGGATAGCAAATTGTTTTTGAGCAGGGGGTGCGGAACAGAAGAGAAAGATAGGAGGTTTACAATTTGTCAAGCTAAGTTAGCACTGAACATTGGATTACATACTCTTTGTTTCTCTTTTTCTTTCTTGAGTCTATGTTCCTCCCATTGATTGGCAATGTATGTTGTGAATTTCTGCCCATTAACCAGAAAGGGACAGCCTTGCTCAGTTTCCCATTTCTCTATGTATAATTTCATTTCTTCTTCTAGCTGAAGAGGAAAAAAAAAACAATGTGAATGGATTACAGTTTCATTTTTACTTCTTAAAAAATTGTTAACAAGGACAATGATCTTTTAACAAGTGGTGGTGTGAAAATATACAAAAACAGAGTGTCCAAATCTTTTTTAGAAATGGAAAAAATTTCCATTGTAAAAGGATGCTTGCCTTTGGTATTTTCTTCTGAAGCTGACAACGTTCTCTCTCTTCTTTCAGTAGAGTTCCACCTCTATTAACATATCTGCTTGGATCAGATGCCTTCTTCTATACAAGATATTGTTACATTAAATTTTATTTCAGCCTTTAGGTCACAATCACTCAATGCATTATATCAGTTTATATTTGGTAGTTGTACCCTTAGAGACAAAACATTAGTTACTAGATGATTTGCTATTCAAGTTAAATACAAGGGGAGCTTCCACTCAAACAAACACACCCATGGGTGGGGGGCATTCACTCCTCTCCTCAGATGCCATTAAAACTTGTTTGCATATCAAGCAAAACAGTGAAGTATCCCTTAACAGTAGAGTAGAAAATTCCAAGTTTCAGCTGAAAATGGTGGTGTCTACCACAAAAAAATTCTAAAGTCATTGTAACTGCCTACAAGTAAAATTTGAAAATTACTTAGAATGCCTGAAAAAAGTCCGCCCCTCCAAACTCTAATGGAACCCTCACATGTATAAAAATGCCGATAAGAGTCGCTATCAAAAAGGTGTAGTCTGTTTTGTAAGAAGCTTGCTTCTAGCAAAATATCAAAAAGGAAAAACAACCAAAACCTTGAACAGCCACGGAGAGAAAAAAAACTATGTTCTTCTGGGGTCAGTAATGCAGACATTGCAATTCACTAAATTTAGAAAGCCAGCACATTTTAGCCTGCTGTTTCTGCTAAATGGATTCTATTCAGTCAAATTTGGCTGACGAAACAGCACAATTCCAATCCCAAAAAATAAAGTCAAAATAAAGAACTTTAAGTTGTTCAACAAACCTAGATCAGGCAAACTGTGGCCAAAGCATGTAACAATGTAAAGGGTAACAAGTTAAGAATCTTGGCTTATAATTTAACACACTTTTTTTGCCCTTGGTTCTTGCATAAGTTGATTTATTAAGACAAGGTGACTCATTAGATCAGTGAAATAAAGCTTGAGTAGGGAACACAAACATGTTAAATTATGCAAGCCAAGGCCATTGATTGTTAGCAGTAACAACATGCAAAGCCAGCGGTACGAAGTGTACAAAAAGATTAAGAAATAACTAAAAAAAGCACAAATAAATTGAATTAGCCCAACATGATGCCTTATTTTGAAAACAAAATCAGCATGACAGTACCTCAAGTTCTAGGAACGTTTTCCACCAGCATTCCCACTTTTCAATGTTGGCAAATAATTCTTGGTGTTTTTGGTAATAGAGGGTAATCTTTACCAGCTCCTCATCATGTACTTTCAGCAAATCTTCCGTGAAATTTTCTGCACATGAATCACTTTGAACATTAGCACTGGAAGGATTTGGGAACAGAACTAACTTCATCTCATTCTTCATCATTGTGATGTGGCACTCTCAGCAACAACCACTCTTTCTACGCTCCCCCACCCTCTTAGATCTGCAATGTACTCTAGTTACAAAAGAGCATTTGAAGTATATTCCACATGTGAAGTATGCTTTAAGAAAAGGTGACGGATGAATTTTGGGTCTGTCTGTGACAATTGGAATGACTAATCTCTTTTGCAATCAAGTCGGAAACTCAGTGTAGCCAAACTTTGAGCTTACATGATGAGTTTGAGCAATACACGATCAAGAACATTAAACAAATATACCATTTGATAGGAAAGCAAATTCTTCTCTCTGTTTCTGGCTGTAGTAACATTTGTCCCAATAGGTGTTTAGTTCTTGTCGGATGCCAGTGATGATTTGTTTGAGATTCTTAGCCTGCATTAGCTGAAGCTGCTCAAGCTCCTGTTGCAACTAAGAAATGAAGGTAGTAAGACATTATAAACCAACATTATGAAACTGAATATTCAGGACAGCAATATGATTTTTTAAAAAATTGATATTAAAGAATAAAAGTGACCATTTACACGGTCTTGGCTCAGAGTCTGGTCCATAAGTGTTACAACTACCGAGATCGAGATAGCCCAGACTCTTTCCTCAAAATTAATTTGAATATTTAGTGAGTTCTTCTGCATTTGTAGATTAGAAAAAAGGTCATCTTTGGAGTTACATTCAATTACAATTTTTACAATTATTTGACAGTCAAGTTTCTGTAACATCCATGCACAGGTTAACATTAACCAGCTGCAGAGATTCAATACTAACCGCTGTATTGACTTGATTTATAGAACCTGTTGTACACAAGTTCTGCTCCTTTAAAGGGATTTGTAAAGCATTCCATAGAGAGTGAATCTGTTTTTTCAGAGATTCTTGTGAAGACATCAATTCTTCCTTTTGTGCCTCCAACTGCAATTTTAAGAGAATAATGAGAAATTACAAGCAAATAGTGCACATTTCAGACATTTTCTCAATGTGGAGAAATAAAATGTGCATGAGAATATTTAGAAAAAAAATAGTTGACCTGGTGACGAAGCACCTCAAGTGATTTAATATTTCCATCAGAGAGGAAAAATAGATTCTCCTCCTCAAGGACAGCATCTTTTTCAAATGTACTATCAGGGACGTGATCAATATCTGCCATGAGCTTTGTAATCTCTTGACGGAGTCCAAGGAAACTAGCTAAACGACACTCCTGTTGATCAAGAAAAGAAAGATTGGAGCACAGTAACCAACAAAACTAGTTCAGGAGCATAAAGGCACAGACTGCCAATTTAAAACAAAAAAACGGTGACAACAGACAGTCAAAAGGCACTTTGACCTCCAAGGGGAAAGGAGACAGATTTCTGTAGGATTGCAATGCAAACGTAAACTTAATTGCTGAAAAGAAAATAGCTTGCAAGTGACCAAAATAAAAAAGTTGAACATGAATGAAGAGGCTGGCTAAGGAGTCATGCAAACCCTCAAAAGATAGGCAAAGGCAAAAATGTAACTGGAAATCATGAAATCGAAGAATTCCACAGCTAATATGCATCTCCTCAAAAGGAGATAAGCAAGCCAAAAAGAAAACCCAAGTATTAAACCCAGGAATTAAATAGATTCAATAAGCAACTTCCAATAGTCTGAGGTAAAGGCTGAAAATTAATGCGTTAAATTTTTGGCTCCGATTGCCTCCTTGGATTAGAAAGTTGCTAATGCCACTATCATTTATGGCTAGGAAATAGTTGGACTACTATCAGTCCAACATTGAAAAGGTTCCCATAATCTTGCGGTGGTGAGGGGTGGGGGTGAAGGGACACCGCATTTATAAAATTGAGATGTTTCCTAGCACAACAGCCACAAGGCGTGCAGGTACAGCTACAATTTACAACACAAATACAGTGCTGCCTTTCCTTGCTGTTTTTCTTGGGCAATATACATTTTATTCTTCTTGCAATGCTTTGCTACAATTGACAGGATTGGTGAGATCACTCTTGAAATACAATGGAGCTTGTCTACCTATTTTTCTTCCAGCTTCAAGATAAAGAAATGTTACAGCTCCGAGTGGACTACATTTGAAGTTAGTATGAATTTGTATAAAACTTGATCCTCAGCTGGGTTAGTGTGCTCAGTTCTATGTGAAGAACTGTACTTTAGGAATGACTTGAAGAGGGTGCAGGCAAGTCTCTCCAGGGAAGAGACTTCAGTTACACAGATGAATTGGAACATAGAACAGTACAGGCCCTTCGGCCCACGATGCTGTGCTGAACTTTTACCCTAAACCTAAGGTCTATCTAACCTCCACCCCTACCTTATACTACCATCCATATGCCTATCTAATAGCCGCTTAAATGCTCCTAACGAGGCCGACTCCACCACCCACTCCGGCAATGCATTCCATACCCCTACCACTGAGTAAAGAACCAATATCTACCTCCACTCACTTTAAAACTATGCCCCTGAGTAACAGCTACCTCCACCCTAGGAGAGTGTCTCTGGCTGTCCACTCTAATCTATGCCTCTGATCATTTTGTACACCTCTATCAAGTCACCTCTCATCCTTCGTTGTTCTAAAGAGAAAAGCCCTAGCGCTCTCAACCTTTCCTTGGCAGGCCTTCCCTCCATTCCAGGCAACATCCTGGCAAATCTCCTCTGCATCTTTTCCAACGCTGCCACATCTTTCCTGTAATGAGGTGACCAGAACGGGATACAATACTCCAGATGTGGCCGAACCAGGCTTTTGTACGGCTGGAGCACAACTTCATGGCTCTTGAACTCAATCCCTCTATTAATAAAAGCTAACACATCATACATCTTCTTAACAACTCTATCCACCTGGGTGGCAGCTTTCAGGGAACTGTGGACATGAACCCCCAAGATCCCTCTGCTCCTCCACACTGCCAAGAATCTTCCCATTAATCCTGTATTCTGCTTTCAAGTTTGTCCTTCCAAAATGAATCACCTCACTTTTCAGGGTTAAACTCCATCTGCCACTTCTCAGCCCAGCTCTGCATCCTATCAATGTCCCTTTGTAACCTAGAACAGCCCTCCGCACTATCTACAGCTCAACCCACCTTTGTATCATCCGCGAACTTACTAATCCACCCTTCCACTCCTTCATCCAAATCATTTACAAAAAACAAAAACCCAAATAGAAGGGGACCAAAAACTGATCCTTGCGGTACACCACTCATAACTGAGCACCATGCTGAATGTTTTCCGTCCACTACCACCCTTTGTCTAAGGATCAGCCAATTTTGAATCCAATCTGCCACATTTCCCCCATCCCATGCCTCCATACTTTCTGCATGAGCCTACCGTGGGAACCTTATCAAACGCCTTACTTAAATCCACATATACAACATCCATTGCTCTACCTTCATGTCAAAAGTCTTAATTCTCAACCTAAAACAGACCTTCCCTTATGCCCCTCTTGCTGAGAATAAGTTGCAAACTGCCAGAGGGCCATTTAGGTAATGTTACAAATGCCCCAGTTGTCTACTCTTTCCAACAGCTGCATTTTTACAGCAAGAAAAAAAAAAGAAGTGTATAGTTTTCTTCCAAAACACATGGTATTGGCTTATTAGGCACACACTAATAGCAAAGTAAAAACAAGCTTGTGGTCATACGTAACATCAAGGTTACCAACACAGATACGCCAAAAGAAAAAAAACCAATACAATGATGGTCAATGCTGGTCTTCCTCTATCATTAGGTGGCATGCTATGATCTAAAAAAATTATGACTGGCTGGGCACAACTTTCAAGTTGAACTCAGTTTTGCAAATAACTATTTGGAATGTGTAAAAGAAATGTACTTCAAATCTATTGCCACAGGAGAAAAGTACTAACATCTGGAGTTACTTCTCCCTTCGTTGACCTAAAGTTATAGCTTTGAAGCCCTGCTATGCCAGGCTTCTTGAAAGATTGCAAGACATTTTATATATACATATATTTAAAAAACAAAGAGAGGCAACAGCGGCTACACCCCAGGGCTCTGAAGGAGATAGTTGGAGGTATTGGTGGCGATCTGTCAGGAAATACTGGATTCAGGGAGGGTCCCGAAGGAGTGCAAAAGGGTTAAAGTGACAGCCCTGTTCAAGGAGGGAGGGAGGCAGAAGATGGGAAACTATTGTCTGGTTAGTTTGACTTCAGTTCATAGAATCCCTACAGTGTGGAAACAGGCCCTTCGACCCATTAAGTCCACACCGACCCTCAGAGCATCCCACCAAGACCCATTGCCCTATAACCCACCTAAGCTACATAGCCCTGAACATTATAGGCAATTTAGAATGGCCAATCCATCTAGCCTGCACATCTTGGACCATGGGAGGAAACCAGAACACTCGGAGGAAACGCAGGCAGATATGGGGATAATGTAAAAACCCCACACAGACAGTCACCTAAGGGTGGCATCGAATCTGGGTCCCTGGTGCTGTGAAGCAGCAGTGGTAACTACTGAGCCACCGTGCTGCCCTCTTGGGGGGACAAGTAATTGTGTATATTTAGGATGAAAATAGATAGGTTCTTGATTAGCGAGGGGATCGAGGGTTACAGGGAGAAGGCAGAAGAATGGGGTTGAAAGACAAAAATCAGTTAGTCATGATTGGATGGCTCAGTAGACTTGATTGACTGAATGGTCTAATTTTCTCCTATATTGAGACTGTTTTGGCAATCACAAGTAACCAGAACGGCCCATGTTCAATGAAAATGGAAAACCTTGAAACCAAAAGGCATTAAAAGAAGGATTGGCAGGTGAAATATAATTATGTTTGCAAATGTGAGGTCATGCAGGAAGAGGAGAAACTGGATTTAAAAGAGAGAAAGACTGCACAAAATCTACAGCAGAGGGAGACTAGGGAGTCCCACCTATGAAGCACAAAATGCTAGCATCCAAGTTCAAGGAGTACGCAAATGGAATTTTGACCTTTATCTCAGAGCACCAGAAGATAAGAGTAAGGAAGTGTTGTTAAAATTAAACAATGCACTTATCAGACCACAGCTGAATACCGAAGGCTTTCGGTCCCTTTATGTAAAGAAAAGTATGCTGGCATTGGAGGCAGTCCAGAGAATGTTCACTCAGCTAATACCAAGTAGGGACGTTTGAGTTGATTGAACACATACTCATTGGAGTTTAGAAGAATGAGAAAAATCTAAAAAGAGTCTCAATCCTGACAATAAATTACACATTGCTGGAGGCCCATTTACAGTGGTTTCAAGAGTATTAAATTTAATTTGACAAAAACAAACCATTCAAGGTCTGGCAGCAGCTATGGAGAGAGAAAAATTCAGTGAATCATTGGTGGTGGGTGGTGGATGGGGGCTGCGAAAAGTCAAAGGGATGGGGAGAGATAGAGGAAGAGAAAAAGGCAAAGGGGGAACAGAAAATAAATAATGAAACTGTGTTGGAAATACAAGTGGAACAGACACTGAAGCAAAACAATGCAGACATCACAAAAACAAGGCAGAAAAATAAAGGGGCAAAGTTAGGACCTGAAATTGTCTTAAATGCAATTCCAGAAACTGAAAAAAGAAAAAGAAAATCACCCAATTTAAAGATTAAAAAAAGGTGCTGCTCCAAGTTTGAGACACTCCAGAATGTAGAGAACAGAATCCATTTAAAAAGTGTGGCTAACTCTACGTCTCAAATGCTTTGGATACTTGAACATTTTGGTATTTTGATTATATTTCCAACATTTTGTTCGAAATACCTTTTCTTTGGCTGTACTTATCAGATGATTTCTCAGCTCTGCTAATTCTTGTAGAGATGGAACTTTGCCAGTAGGGATGTAGTATGGTGTCTTGCAGAGGTCAGTACACAAAGCTTGATCTTCTTTCAAAAGCATTTCACATTCTGCTATGCGACCATTTTTCTCCTCTACCAAGGTCTCCACTTTTTTCCTGAGTTCTTTTTCCAATTGAAGTGGAGTAGAACTTTCAGCCTGTGAATTAACAATTTTGGTCAAATAGTTATTTTAAAGAGATCAGAATGGCAAAAATCGTCAACTTTTGGGGTTTTTGATCAGGAACAGGCTTACTGTTAAAGGGGACAATTGCACTGCTCCAGTCCTTATTTGTAGGAGAACTTCCAAAAGTAAAACACAAAAAAGAGTAATTTAGCCAATGCAACTCTACCAAATGCATCTTTATTTCAAATCACAAACAAGCCAGCTAAATACATTCGCATTAACAGATTTGCCAAGATCACGAATCTTCTGGACTTTAGATGGGAAAGCTGATCAAATAACAACCTTACTAATATCAAGTTAAACTCTCAACCCTCTTCTAGGGATAGGAGGGAGTTTTCCTGTTCATCTTTTTGATGCTAATAACAACAGTATACTCAAAGCAACCAACAAAAATACACAATTTAACAATCTTACAAGTGAACGTAATGCCTAGGACACTTGAAAGAAGCAAAGCAAAACTACAGCAGATAAGTGAAAGATATTACAAATGCCTTGAAGGGTATGTCCAAAACCATTCAAAACAAAAAGACAAAATGCAAGACTGACCAAGGAAACTCATTTTAAAGAGGATTAAACAAATACAATGCATGCAGCATAACAGTGATTAGCTGCAAGCAGTCTGTAATCGAGATAAAAGGAACTGCAGATGCTGGAGAATCCAAGATAACAAGGTGTGGAGCTGGATGAACACAGCAGGCCAAGCAGCATCAGAGGAGCAGGAAGGCTGATGTTTCGGGCCTAGACCCTTCATCAGAAATGGGGGAAGGGGGTTCTGAAATAAATAGGGAGAGAGGGGGAGGCGGATAGAAGATGGATAGAGGAGAGGATAGGTGGAGAGGAGGCAGACAAGTCGAAGAGGCGGGGATGGAGCCAGTAAA
>JAHRHZ010000218.1:4423186-4468866 GCA_024137785.1 Ginglymostoma cirratum
CTCCTCAGACGACATGTCCATCCTGGGCCTCCTGCAATGCCACAGTGATGCCACCCAAAGGCTGCAGGAACAGCAAATCATATTCAGCCTGGGAACCCTGCAGCCCAATGGTATCAATGTGGATTTCACAAGCTTCAAAATCTCCCCTCCCCCAACCGCATCCCAAAACCAGCCCAGCTCGTCCCCGCCTCCCTAACCTGTTCTTCCTCTCACCTATCCCCTCCTCCCACCTCAAGCCCCACCCCCATCTCCTATCTACTAACCTCATCCCGCCCCCTTGACTTGTCCGTCCTCCCTGGACTGACCTATCTCCTCCCTGCCCCACCACCTACACTCACTTTTACTGGCTCCATCCCTGCCCCTGCGACTTGTCAGCCTCCTCTCCACCTATCCATCTTCTATCCGCCTCCCCCTCTCTCCCTATTTATTTCAGAACCCCCTTCCCCATTTCTGATGAAGGGTCTAGGCCCGAAATGTGAAGCTTTCCTGCTCCTATGATGCTGCTTGGCCTGCGGTGTTCATCCAGCCACACACCTTGTTATCTAGCAGTCTGTAATGATTGTTGCCATTCAAAACCAAATTTGGGACAATAGGTTCATCAACAGCCCTGGGCAATCTTAGCAACTGATCCACTCCCTCTTGAAGCAAATCTTGACATTCAGGACTCTGTACCACAAGACCCTATACAGCATCATGCAGATTGGATAATATTGATTCATGGTCAGCCTTCATCCAAACAGTTGTGCAAAACAAAATCAAAACAAGAAGGCATCATTTGAGAAGTTTTTGCTTAACTCTAGCAAGGTCATTTAATCAGGTTTCATGCTTTCTCAAAGCACATTACCTTATAAGGATCAAGATGAAGCTCAGAACACAACATTTGAAGTTGCATCTTCCATTTCTTAATGGATTCCCTCAACTGTTTCTCCATGAGTTCTTCTTCATAAATCATTTGATCTAGAAGCTCCTATCATTCAAAAAGTTAGAGTTAAAAAAAATCCATTTTAATTTGAAATTTTTTTTAAAAACTAAAGTGACAGGGCGATAAACTCAGTACAAAATATTTATTGCTGGGGAAAACAGTTTAATAGGTAAAGTTACACAATTTAATTAAAAAATGTGTTAGCTATTAACTGTTAAGTTCCATCCAGGACAAAAACAGCTTGCTTCATTGGCATGCCTTCTACCACATTAAGAAACACCACTCTGTTCAGTGGTAGAGTGAACCCCATACAAAATTTCACTGCCATAAACTTGTCAAGGCTTCTTTAATAGAACTTTTTCAGTTTATGGAGGTGTTGTGTCTAGAAGAACATGGGGATACCACCACTTGGAAGCCTTTTTCCAAACCGCAGAATTTCAGCTCTAAATCGCTTTCTTCACTGGCGAGTAAAATCCTGGAAGTGCCTTCACAGCACTGTGGGTTTTACCCATGCCACAGACTACAGTGGTTTAGGGCAGCAGCTCAATGTTTTCCCTAGTGCAATTAGGAGGGTCAATAAATGCTTAGCGATCAACTCCCAGATCCTGCAAAACAGATGCACTAGGATACTTTTGCTCCTCTGTACTACACCGTTGTATGGCTCTCCTTTCAAGTTATATTTGTCGATTGTTAAAATAGGCAAACTCATGTTCCATCATACTGTGTTTGTCAAACTTTTGACCACACATTTAACCACTATCCCTTTGCAAACTTGTTTCCTCTACAACTTTCATTCCTTGTTTTCTGCCCATTTTTGCATGACCAGTACATTTAGCTACTGTGCTTAGGGCTCATATCACATTGACATGGAAGTGATGATGTTGGCCTTGGACTGAGATGTACTATCTTTTGACATTCAACTACAGTTCCTAGAATTACCTTACAATTATCCTCTACCTGCAAATTCTGTGCCCTTGTGCTTGTCTCCACTTCACCTGACAAAGGAACAGCACTTTGAAAGCTTGTGATTTCAAATACGCCTGTTGGACTATAAACTGGAGTAATGATCATATCACATGGGCAGTGTTCCTTCACCTCTGCCAGAAAAATCTGGATTCAGGTCCCACTGGCATCTGAAGTATCCCTCGTGCCCAGACAGGTTGATTCAAAATACTTGTATAGAATCCCATTAAAGTGAAAGTCATCAATATAAAATTGTAAATAATGTGTCACTACACATCATAAATCTACAAACTTGATTGCAGGTTGCCTTTTAGCTAACCATCACTAGCCATGCTACAAGTATTAATCCCACACCATGGAGCTCTTATTTTGGGCAGTCACCTTCTTCTACACAAGAGGGTGAGGGGCCAATGCAGCTGAGCCTGTTTTCTTTTTTAAATACAAAATGTCTGATCTCATCTCAGATTCAAATCCACTTTACAACCCACTCCCTATAACCCTTCAACGCATTACTAACTAAAAATCTGACGAGCTTTTCAAATTTACTCACTGTTCTGGTATTCACCATACAAAATGAATTTTCCAGATTCACAGCCCATTGAAGAGTACTTGCTACCCCTTATCCTAAAACCATGGTCTCTTCTAAATTACCCCACAAAGAAACATCCTCCCTTACTGTCAACTCCCTTTAGCATCTTGTACACCTCCATTTAATCTCTTCTCATTCTTCTACACGCAAGGGCACAATAGGCCTAAACTGCTCCATTTTTAAGATGAACCTATGTCTCTGGTATCAATCTAGTCAACCTCAACTGCCTCCAATGAAATTAGATCCTTTGTCATGGGGACCAAATTGTACACAATACTCCACATGTAGTCTCAGTAATTCCTTGCACAGCTATAGAACCACTTCCCTACTTTTATAGCATAAAACCAAAATTCCATTTGCCTTATTATCTCCCTTGCCTGCATACTAGTTTTTTTGGCAATTTATGCCAACGGATCTGGGTTTCCTTCTGTACCAAAGGCACTTGAAAATGGAGAAAAAGAGAAGTTACCTTTCTATTCCTAAAATGGAGAGAAACGTCAAACGTCATCTGCCAAATGTTGGCCCATTCACCTAATCTATCCATATCCATTTTCGAATAAGAAATTTCCATCATAAAAAACTTACAAGATGCACTGCAAGGCTCTTTAGACAGTATCAACCAAACCTAAGCCACTACCATCTGTAGGACAAGGGAGGCAGATACAGTTGATGGTGTTCCCATGCAAGATCCCCTTCCAAGTCAGCCACCATCCAGACTTCAAACCATATTACCATTCCTTCACTGTAAAAAGCCTAGAACATCCTCCATAACAGCACTGAGCATACCCACACAAACTTCAATAAGGCACCTCAACACCAGTTCCAAAGCAAGTGGTTGTGGGCGAAAGTACCAGTACTGCTAAAGAAACCACTTCCCAAGAATGAATAAACACTTGTCACTCACCCAGACTAAGTTAGAAGTACCCAGCTTTAGTCTGCTAAGAACATTCATCCCACCCTCTCCCAGAATAAAAGCACTCATGTAACTTTTACCCCTCCCTCACACAATGGCCTAAGCTTGAACTGCAGCACAAGTTGAAATTCCTTAAAACTGCAAGCACTTACTACAGATGCAATCGCCACGAATTACACATCCACCAGCACATTGCCAGTTCCAACATATCTTCCATCCCATCTTCATGATGGGAAAGATTATAACAGATATACTAGCTGTTTGTAGTCATATTGAAGTTTAGCTATACATGGAGTTAAATTTCCACACATCTCTCCTGAATCCCCTTTTAGAGTCAGTCATCAAATACTGAAATTAATAACATTGAATACTCATGAACTACAAGTCTGAAAGAAAGAGTAAAGCAGTACATTTTCCACCCTTTCCCAAATTTCCAATTCAAGACTCAGACCTTGTCATCTCCACTCTGCACGCGCTCCCTCTTTTATATCATCCAAAAAACTAAACCTGCTCTGCAGCAAATCATTGAGCAAAGCTACAGACAAAAACCACAGCAAACCGATAGCAAAACTCATTTTTAGTTGTATCCAACGTCATCAACATTACTAACTTGCCACGGGTAAAGTGGGTGGGATTGGGGAAAAGAGCAGCAATAGTGGCGGTAGGAGAAGTGACTGCACTTCTCATTACATCCACAACCACACATTCTTCTCCTTCAGGCTATTACTACACTGATTCAAAAGAAACCCATCTATTCCCAGTCATTTCAAAACTGATTTTGACCCTCGGTCTGGCAGGAAAAAAAGGTGTAAGTTGAGAATGTCAAAAGTATATACTATACCTGTCTTAAACCATTGACCTCCGTGTCCCAGAAATATGGCAAATTAAACTGAGTTATTCAGGTAACTCAACAGACAATCCTTCGAACATTATCGCCAATAAATATTTGAAAGTACCTCTATACATCTCTTTGCGGATGCCATCCGCTCAACTCGCTTATCTTCTTGAATGCCAACAGCATCCCAGATGTGCTGCAGCTTCGCCACCTTCGTATTCAGAAGATGATCCATTGATGAAGCTACAACTTCACTGGAATATAATATAGACAAACAATTAGTGTTCACAAGAAGCTTCTTTCAAAACCTAGCACAGCTCTAGCTCAAAGCAGCTGAGTACAAACTGTTCGTTTCGTTTTTATAAACATCTTACGTTTAAGATAAAACGAGCGTATCGGTTGGAGATAAATAAAAACATCTCATGACATTTTCTAAGCAACCTACAAAGAATGAGTTAGCGAATAGAACCAAAGAAATTAAAATAACTTTACTTACCTTTTCCTTGCCATTGCCCAAACGAAGAATAACGAACTCAGAGATAACAGTCTAAACAAAGCTGAGCTGCTCTGAGCACCTCCGGAAATAGCTTCAGATTTGAATTCAAGCGTCTCCGCTCGAGCACTGCAAACGTTGGTCTTCGTTACCCAATAGGCGTAGGGACATGAAAATAGCAGCCAATTAAAACTAGACTTCCGGGCACGGGCCTGGACCCTGCAGTCACGTGAGGGTGCCGTACATTTGTTTACGGTTCAGTAAAGAAAACTTTTTCCGTCGTATGAGGAATGTAACTTCTTTTCAAAGGCGTGATTACAGAATGAACGCAAAAGCTACTTTAAATATTTAAAAATATTTATGAGGCTTTAATCGTTTTGTACGAAAAAAGACAGGACTGAAATAATTCGTTAGTGAAAGGAAGGTACTTTCTACTGCAAAAGTCGAGGTGGGGCAGCGGCTAAATGAACGGGTGGAGGATTTCTTTGCAGCACAATCTGTCGATGTTATTGTTAACTACAATGTTTGGATTGATTTAAGTGTAAAGCTGAAGAGTGCGTTCAAAACAATATCTGATTAAGGCATTCCTTCATCTGTGGCTGGTGCGAGGACTTTACTATTTGCTTTTGCCCGCTAATTATGAATCGTGTGTTTTTTGCTGTTGTCGGAGTCCAGCTGTGTTGCATAAAGCTAAGTTACGAATCAGCACATCCACAACATGGACCTCAGTCTTACTCAATAACAGTGGATGCAACTAAAGCTAAAAGAGAGTTGAAACATTTCTGGAGGAGCACTGGATTTTGGTAGGTTTAAAAAAAAATCCATGGAAATATTATAGGATTGGCACCTTCAGTAATTCGGAGTGAGATCCTTAAAAGGAATTGAAAGAATGCATTTCTATTTGATCCAGTTAAAAATAACAAATTTGGTAGATATATTTGCTTTTCCAGAATTCTCTGGAATCAAGAATAGTCTCAATAGATGGAAGGTGGTGCTATTCAAGAAATGAGGGAGAGAGAAAAGATGATACATGCAAATTAGGAGCAGAAGAAAGCTTATCAAGACTTGCTTGTGATTTCAAGATAACAAGGTGTAGAGCTGGATGAACACAGCAGGCCAAGCAGCATCAGAGGAGCAGGAAGGCTGACGTTTCGGGCCTAGTCCCTTCTTCAGAAATCTCTACTTGTTATTCAGGAATCTGTCAAAATGGGCATTTAAGATATCAAATGATCCTCCTCCGCTGCTTTCAAGAAGAGAGAAAAGAACTCTGATCTTCATCATGGGTTTAATTTTAATTTTAAACCTCATCCTGCAGTTTTAGTCTCACTCCATAATAAGCCAAATAACTTGTTATTGATAGTATGAAAAAAAACCTGATTGGGAATATAATTAGGCATGTGCTAATAGGAAATATAAAAAGAATAAAATGTTTAGAGAGACAGCAGACATGTTTGACCATTTTGAGGAGTTTTCTGAAACACGAACAAAAAGTGTTGGAGGAATTCAGCAGATCTGGCAACGTCGGTAGAAAGGAAAGCGAGAGTTAATTTTCAAGCCCAGTGATCCTTCTGTCTACTTAGCAACATTTTCTGTGGTTCGCTGGCCAGCACTAGCCTCCCTTGATTGACCAATTCAACATTCAACCATCTGCCAGTCCTAGAACATAACAGCAACCAGGTGCTAAATTGCCCACAGTGTTAACCAGGCCTGTTCCCAAAAAGAAATAAATTATTTGTTTTCTTTTTTGTAAAACAAGCTGCTGTTCAAAGTTCAGTTCTCAACTGCAAATCAAAAATGAGAAAAAGGAAAAATAGGAGCAAGGTAATATTAATTAGTTTGAAAACAAGTTTGTCTTGGTCAAGTTGTATTAAATAAAATAAAATAAAACAAACAACAACAGATGCTGGAGATGTGAGATAGTTTAAAAACTTAGCAGCAAGTCTGACAGCGTCTGAAGACAAAACAGATGTACATTTTGAGTACAGTGATCCTTCTTCAGAACTGATAATAACTAGGAAAATATGTTATTTATGCTGATGATGGGGTAGGTGTGAAAGGAATCATCAGACAGGTGGAGAGTGAACTCAAAGAGGGAGAGATAAAAGGGGTAAACAGACAAAGGTAGTAATAGTAAGCCGGGGAAGAAGAGTAGCTCGAATGAAGGTAATGAAGACTAAGAGTCACCTTCATTGGCAATCACTTGCAAACGAGTATGACTGTCCACCTAGGAAATTCTGTATTGCTGGTCGGGGATTCTGTTAGTTCCTGCATGGCTGATGAGCCCAATCCTAGATCCACATCTCCAACCAGACATTTGGCAGGTGTTTCTGGGAGGTAGATTGGTCCTTAGCCTTGAAATCACTGGCATTCCTTTCTCCGGTTCCTTTTCTGTATTCCCCCTTGCTCAAGGATGTTCTGAAAGAATTGTGCCTCTTCATACAAGATCTTCCTCCAAGTTGGTTTCTTTTAAACAAGAGTCTGTCAGACATCGACATCCGCGTTATATTTCTTGAGGGAAACTGTCAGAGAGTCTGTGAAATGCTTCCTTTGTCCTCCTGTCATTGGAGTGCCTTCCTTGAGCTGGGCAGAGATGATTTGCTTTGACAGTAAGAAATCAGCATCCGAAGCACCGTGGCTGGCCCAGCGGAGTTATTTCAGATGATCATGGTCTCGATGCTGGTGCTATTGGCTGTTTCAAGGTTGCTGAAGATAGAACCTGTCCTCCTAGCTGTTTAGAGAAATTTATCCATCTCCTCCACATCAAGATGTCACTGCAGGTCCTCGTAGATGGTAAAATGCTAGAGTCCTTTCAGGTCAAGCAGAAATATGTTAACACCCCATTCTTTTCTCCATTTTCATTGCTAGCATTCATCTTGTCAAGAACAAGCTTCCCAGTGGTGTGGTGATTGTCTACAGCATGGATGGAAAATCTCTTAACTTTTTAACCCTTACGGCAGCGCAATGACACACTTGTTAGCACTGCTGCCTCACAGCACCAGGGGACCTGGGTTCCATTCCAGCCTTGGGTGACTGTGTGGAGTTTGCACATTTTCTTGTTACTTTCTGTTAGGTGCTGTGGTTTCCTTCCACAGTCCACGGATTTGCCAGTTAGGTGGATTGGCTATGCTAAATTATCTTGTAGTGGCCAGGTTGTGCAGGCTAGCTGGATTAGCCACTGTAAATGCGTGGTTGTGGTGATAGGATGGGATGCACTTCGGAGGGTGGATGCAGACTCGGTGGGCTGAATGGCTTGTACATGCACTGTAGGGTTTCTGTGATTCTATAACTTTTAGGATTCAACTGATTGAAATCCAAGAAGAAAATGACACTACTCACTTGTGGACTTTCAGTGTACGATGACAACATCATCTCTGCTTTCTCGGAAGACAATCTTCAAGCCTCGTTTAACACCGCTGCAGAAGCATACTGAAGAATTAGCCTCAGCCCCAACCTGGAGAAGACTCGAATGCTCTACAAACATGTTTCAGTCCATCCCTTCATTAAGATCTGCGGAGCAATCCTTCCAGACGTGGAGCATACTTGGGAAGTTACCAAAGGCTGACATTGATGCAGAGGTCAGATGCCTGAGGATGAGAGTCTTCGACCATAGCATCTATGCTGATATTAAGATCCTTGTGCATAAAGCAGTTATCCGTCTGACTCTTCTGTATGGCTCTGAAACATGGAGTATGTAATAGATGCTACCTCAAGGCCCTTGAGTTATGAGTAGTTGAAGACGGGTTTGATGTGTTGAAAGCAACCCATTTTATGATGTGACCTGAGGTAGAGTGTTGGTAATATATTTGGAAGGGAGTGTTTGTGCTCTAAAATTATTAAATTTGATGTGTCCTGAAGGCTGTAAGGCTCCAAAAGGAATTGTTAGTCCAGCTTGCACTGAGCTTCGCTGGTGCACTGCAGTAGACCTGAGACAAAAGTGTTGGTATGGGAACATGTCAGTGTGTGGTAGGCAACTGGAAGCATGTAATCATTTTATGGACAGAATGCAGATATTCTGCAAAGCAGTCACCCAGTCTGCATTTTGTCTCCCCAGTGTAGAGGAGATTGCATTGTGAGCAGCAAATACAGTAGGCCAGATTGAATGAAGTGCACGTAAATCAGTGCTTAACGTTGAAGGTATGTATGGGACCTTGGGTAGAGTGGAAGTAAATGGCCAAGTGTTGCACCTTATGCAATTGCATGAAAAATACATGGTGGTGTGAAGAGGTGTTAGGAGGGGAGGGAGAGTGGACCAGGGTATCCCAGAAGACCAGTCTGTGTGGAATGTTGACAGTGGTGGGGAGGGTATTATGTATCTGATGGTGCATCCCACTGAAGGCTGCAGAAATCGCAGCTTGTGATATATTGGATGTGGAGGCTGTAAGGTGGAAAGTGAGGACTAGGAGCACCTTATTTTTGTGGGAGGGAGGTGAAGGCAGAAGTGAGGGAAATGAGTCAGACATGGCTAAGGGCCCTTGAAACCATGGTAGCAGGGAACCCTTAGTGGAGGAGAAAGGTGGACATTTCTGAGGAACCCTGCGGAAGCTGATTTAATCAGATCAGATGTGACAGAAACTGGGAGAATGGAATGGAGTTGACTTTAAAGATTGACATCCAGTCTGTAATTCAGCGAGAAAAGATCTGTACCAGCTGCAGGGAAATTTAATTTTAGCAGTCTCCAGCTATTTTAACAGTCCAAGTAGATGAGGATTAGAAAAGCCCTGAGGTTTTTTTTCTTAGAATGCAGTGATTTAGCTTGTGTCTGTGTGTCTTTGGGACAGACAGTAATGGAGAATTGCATTGATGATATGTAGAAAATACATATAACTATATCGGTTGAATAAGACAATAGAGTGATTGTATATGTGATATTCTGTTGAGTTTGACTGTCTGCAAAAGATATTGCTGAGAAGAAAAGGGTTATAGAGTCATAGAGTTGTACAGGATGGAAATAGACCCTTTGTTCCAACTTGTCCATGCCGACCAGATATCCTAAATAAATCTAGTCCAGTTTGCCAACGTTTAGTCCCTGTCCCTCTAAACTCTTCCTATTCACGTTCCTATCCAGATGCTTTTTAACTGTTGTAATTGTACCAGCCTCCACCACTTCTGGCAGCTTGTCCCCTACATGCACTATCCTCTGCATGAAAAAGTTACTTCTTGCGTCCCTTTTATATCTTTCCCCCAATAAACCTGTGTCCTCTAGTTTTGGAGTCCTCTACCCTGGGGAAAAGATCTTGGCTATTCACCCTATCCGTGCCCCTCATGATTTTATAAACTTCTGAGGTCACCGTTTAGCATCCGGCACCAGTGAAAGTAGCCCCTGCCTATTTAGTTTCTCCATATAGCTCAAACTTTCCAACCCTGGCAACATTCTTACAAATCTTTTTATCACTCTTTCAAGTTTAACAATAATCTTTCCTACAGCAGGGAGACCAGAATTGAATGCAGTATTCCAAAAGTGGCATAACCAATGTCCTGCCCAGCCGCAACATAAAATCCTAACTTCTGTACTCCATGTATTGACCAATAAAGGCAAGTGTACTAAACGCCTCCTTCATGCCTTGTCTACCTGTGACTCTACCTTCAAGGATCTATGAATCTGCATCCCAAGGTCTCTTTGTTCGGCAGCACTCTCCACGACCCTGCTATTAAATATTTGAATCCTGCCCTGATTTGCCTTACCAAAGTGCAACACCTCAAATTTATCTTGTCGTTCCAAAAACTGCTTGTACCTTACCCCCATTTTTAAAGCAGTGCCATTTTTCTCATTTTTGGTTCATAATCCAAAAGAGTAAATCGATGTTGAATTATTCTTTTGTTGTTTACAATCCGATCTTTGTAAATTGTTTGTTTATTTTTATATCTTCTTTTCAATTGTGTTATAAGCTTATGTTCTTTTGTTAAAAGTACGTTGATGGCTTTGTGTGAATATATGCAGTCTTTTTTAATCTATTCATTTGTGCGATTGTGGGTGTTGCTGACTGGCCAGCATTTATTGTCTGCCCCTAGTTGCCCTGGTCGGGGGGAGCTGCCTTCTTGAATCACCCCATTCCACCTGTTGTGGGATGACCCATAATGCCATTAGAGAGGGAATTCCAGAATTTTGACCCAGCAACAGTGAGGGAATGGTAATATATTTCCAAGTCAGAATGATGAGTAGCTTGGAGGGTAACTTGAAGGTAGGAGTGTTCCCAAGAATCTACTGTGTCCTTATCACTTCCACCTAGAAGGACCACGGGTTTGTAAAGTGCTGTCTGAGGATCTTTGGTGAATTTCTACAGTGCATCTTGTGGATTATACACACTGCTACTACTGAGCATCGGTGGTGGAGGGAGTGGATGCATGTGGATGTAGTGCCAATCAAGCAAGCTGCTTTGTCCTGGATGGTATCAAGCATCTTGTGCTGTTGGGGCTGCACTCAACCAGGCAAGTGAGTAGTATTCCATCATATTCCTGACTTGTGCCTTATAGATGGTGGACAGGCTTTGGAATGTCAGGAGATCAGTTATTAGCCACAGTTCCTATCCCCTGACCTGCACTTATAGCCGCCGTATGTATGTGGTGAGTCACATGTAGGCAAGACAAGGGACGGATGATCAATGTCTTTAATGGGTATTAATGAATTAGATGGATGTTTTACAACAATTCACAAAGGTTAAATGATTGCATTATGCTATCTTCTTTAAATTACATTTATTTTTCTGCCAAATTTGAATTTAATCATCTGAGACCTTTTACTGAAGGATGTTGTCTACTTGAGGTGACTGAACATGCCAGTCTCAACCTGTAAGTGTTTGGATACGTAGGGCAGGACGTCCCATGAAGTAGTGGAATGCAGAGATGAGGATTACTTCCCTTTGCTGCTGCTCTGCCTTGTTAAGTACTGGGACATGGTGTGAGGAGGCTTGATCACCAATTGTTGCTCTTCTGAGCCAATGGTGGCAAAGGACCTGCCAGTTATTATTGCCATTGTTGCTACATTTCAAGGAGAACTCCCAAGAATCTTTGAAGAATCTTCTTTGTTTTCCCCTGCAATGTTGGCTTTTTTGATAGTTGAGCAAAGATGATTGGATGGGGAAGTTCTTTTTTTACTATTCAAACACAGGCATCCAATCCATCTAAACTGATTTTGCAGAAAATTTGCCTGAATGCTTGCAGATTTTGCTTCAAGAAGGATAGAAGAGCCTGTGTGATGCCCCTTCCATAAGATCTAGTAAATGATGCAGAGGCTTTGATGTTGTCATAATATGGATCACTGCTGATGGAGTGTCTCTCCTGGAAGTGTGTGTTGCTCATAAATAGTCCAGGACTATACACTATCGGAGTGTGGTGTTGATAACTGCTGTGTACTCTAGTCCTTTCTATTTTTTTTATATAAAAGTTCATTTTGTCAAATATTGGTGTTGCTGGCTGGGCCACCATTTATGGCCCATGTCTAATTGCCTTGAACAGGGTGGTTTGCTAAGGCTATTTCAAAGGGCAGTAAATAGTCAACCAACTTTTTAAACATCTGGAGCCACATGTAGGCAAGACGGGTAAGGATGATAAATCTCTTTCTCTAAAGGATATTGATGAATTAGGTGGATGTCTTACAACAATTCAGAATAGTTAAATGATTGCATTATGCTGTCTTCTATGAACTACATTTTTTTTCACTGAATTTGAATTTAACCATCTGCCACATTCCCAGAACATTAGACTGTGATTCTGGATTACTGGTCTAGTGTCATTACTGTTTTGGCAACCTTGGCCGTGCAGAAGAGTTTGTCAAACATTTGCTGTGTTATTTGTAGAAGGTTGAACTGGTGCAACTCAGCTGGTATTCAATCTTCTTGAGAGTTATTTCGAGAGACCAGATTGCCAAGGTAAGAATTTTTTAAAAAATTATGCGGATGGACATTGCTGGATGGGCCAGCATTAAATACCAGTCCCTAGTGCCCTTAGAAGGTGGTGGTTAGCTGTCTTGTTAAACCATTTGGTGCGTGTAGACCACAATGCCGTCAGAGAGGGAGTTCCACGAATTTTACCAAGAGATCCTGAAGGAATAGTGATCTATATTCAAGTCAGGATGGTAAATGTCTTTGAGGTGAACTTGCAGGTGATGGTACTTGCATGTATCTGTTGCCTTGGTCCGTCCAGATGGCAGAAATTATGGGTTTAGAATGTGCTGTCTAAAGAGTCTAGGTCAATTTTTGCTGTGCAGCTTGTCGGTGGTACTTTCTGCTGCTACTGTGTGTTAGTGGTGGAAGGAGTGAATATTTGTTGCTATGGTGCCTATCTAGCTGCTTTTGTCTTGGATAGCATCAAGCTTCTTGAATGTTGTAGGAGTTGTAGTCATCCAGACAAGTTGGGGGGAATTCCATCACTTTCCTTACTTGTGCTTTGTAGAACGTCAACAAGCTTTGGGGAGTCTCATGGGGTTGCTTGCTGCAGAATTCCCATCCTCTGAACTGTCCTGGTAACCATAGGATTTATATGACTGGGCCAGCTTAGTTTCTGGCCAATTGTAAGCTCCAAGATAATGGTATTACAGAATCTGCACTGAATGTCAAGGGCGATTGTTAGGTTTTCTCTCGCTGGAGATCGTCATTGCCTGGCTCTTATGTAGTGTGAATGTTACTTGCCACTTGTCAACCCAACCTGGTCATTATTCAAGTTTTGCTGCATTTAGGCATAGGCTGATTCAGTTCCTAAGAAGTCTTGAATGTTGCTGAACATTGTGTAGTCACCAGTGAACATCTCAACTTGTAATCTTATGATGCCGAAGTGGTCATGAATGAACCAGCTGAAGATGACTGGGCCTGGGACACCACCCTGACAGATTGCTTAACATATTCCAAAGTCTCTTTCAACGTAGAATATCTGATGACGCTCCAAAACACTTTCACAAATACATGTCTAAGATCCCGCCAGTGACATCATTCCATTCTGAATACTAACATTTATCATGCTTGTTTGGGCGCTGCCATATTTATTTACTGGAAAGGTGTTTCACAAAGAGGGCATGTGCAGAACTTCCCACATGTGCAATGTGAACCTTGTGTTTCAGGAGAGAGAGCCTTCAGCGTATATGAGAGCTGGAACATTAGGCTAAGCAAGTGTGCTTTGATGTGCGCTTTGTTTTCATCCAGTCAAGGGCAGAATTGAAGAGTTTGCAAGTGGCTGGTAAATCTTGTTCAGCGTGGACAGTGAAACTGCAGTTATATAAAACTCTATATTCAACAGTTCAGTTTTGACATGGAGGTGAACAAAGGTAGAGTTTCCTGTCTAGATGGTATTCAACAATAACATTGCAGTAATCTCTATTAACCCTTTAGAATCAATTTATACTATCAGTACCCCATCTGATGATATCATAAAGAATTGATCTTTGAGGTAACTTGCCTCTATTGGGTAGATTGTAAATAGTAGGGGGGCGACCACACAACCTTGTTTGATGCCACTTTAGATTTTGAAGGCACCTCTTTCAGATCCCTCGCTCAAGGTATGGTTTGTATCATTGTGAATTGCCGCATTGTGATGAAGTTTCTTGTTCGTACAGTACAGAGTTGTTGTTGTTGTTGTTGTTCTCAACATTTTTCTTTAGTTTGACTGCCAACAAAGATCATGTCAGAGGGTTTCTCTGGACATTGGCTGAGGAAATCCTCCCAAAATCGAAGGGTCTTGGAGATTCAGGACAACGCATATTGAGATTTTCTTTGCTACGGACAAGAATGGAAAAAACCTCCACAGTTTCTAAAGTTCTTTCTATCTCCCTTCTTGAAGATAGTTACAATTGTTGCATTTCTGAAGATGGCCAGGTGCTCCTTCATCCTACATATTTAGGGAGAGAGTGCCTGAAGTCTTGACATGAGAAAGGTCCACAGGTTTTGAAGACTTTGCTGATAGTGACCACAATTCGGTTACGTTTACTTTAGCGATGGAAAGGGATAGGTATATGCCGCAGGGCAAGAGTTATAGCTAGGGGAAAGACAATTATGAGGCGATTAGGCAAGACTTAGGATGCATAGGATGGGGAAGGAAACTGCAGGGGCTGGGCACAGTTGAAATGTGGAGCTTGTTCAAGGAACAGCTACTGCATGTCCTTGATAAAAATGTACCTGTCAGACAGGGAGGAAGTGGTCGAGCGTGGGAACCGTGGTTTACTAAAGAAGTTGAATCTCTTGTCAAGAGGAAGAAGGAGGCTTATGTAAAGATGAGGCGTGAAGGCTCAGTTAGGGCGATTGAGAGTTACAAGTTAGCCAGGAAGGACCTAAAGAGAGAGCTAAGAAGAGCCAGGAGGGGACATGAGAAGTCTTTGGCAGGTAGGATCAAAGAAAACCCTAAAGCTTTCTATAGGTATGTCAGGAATAAAAGAATGACTAGAGTAAGATTAGGGCCAGTCAAGGGCAGTAGTGGGAAGTTGTGCGTGGAGTCTGAAAAGATAGGAGAGGCGCTAAATGAATATTTTTCGTCAGTATTCACACATGAAAAAGACAATGTTGTCGAGGAGAATACTGAGATACAGGCTATTAGACTAGACAGGATTGAGGTTCATCAGGAGGAGGTTTTAGCAATTCTGGGAAGTGTGAGAATAGATAAGTCCCCTGTGCCGGATGGGAGCTATCCTAGGATTCTCTGGGAAGCTAGGGATGAGATTGCAGAGCCTTTGGCTTTGATCTTTATGTTGTCATTGTCTACAGGAATAGTGCCAGAAGACTGGAGGATAGCAAATGTTGTCCCCTTGTTCAAGAAGGGGAGTAGAGACAACCCTGGTAATTATAGACCAGTGAACCTTACTTCGGTTGTGGGTAAAGTGTTGGAAATGATTATAAGAGATAGGATTTATAATCATCTAGAAAGGAATAATTTGATTAGGGATAGTCAACATGGTTTTGTGAAGGGTAGGTCGTGCCTCACAAACCTGATTGAGTTCTTTGAGAAGGTGACTAAACAGGTGGATGAGGGTAAAGCGGTTGATGTGGTGTATATGGATTTCAGTAAAGCGTTTGATAAGGTTCCCCACAGGAGGCTATTGCAGAAAATTCGGAGGCATGGGATTGAGGGTGATTTAACGGTTTGGATCAGAAATTGGCTAGCTGTAAGAAGACAGAGGGTGGTGGTTGATGGGAAATGTTCATCTGGAGTTCAGTTACTAGTGGTGTACGGCAAGGATCTGTTTTGGGGCCACTGCTGTTTGTCATTTTTATAAATGACCTGGATGAGGGTGTAGAAGGATGGATTAGTAAATTTGCAGATGACACTAAAGTCGGTTGAGTTGTGGATAGTGCAGAAGGATGTTGCAGGTTACAGAGGGACATAGACATGGTGCAGAGCTGGCAAATGGAGTTTAATGTGGAAAAGTTGAGGTGATTCACTTTGGAAGGAGTAACAGGAATACAGAGTACTGGGCTAATGGTAAGATTCTTGGTAGTGTGGACGAGCAGAGAGATCTCGGTGTCCATGTGTACAGATCCCTGAAAGTTGCCACCCAGATTGATAGGGTTGTTAGGAAGGCGTACGGTGTGTTAGGTTTTATTGGTAGAGGCATTGAGTTTCGGAGCCGTGAGGTCATGTTGCAGCTGTACAAAACTCTGGTGCGACCGCACTTGGAGTATTGCGTACATTTCTGGTCGCCGCATTATAGGAAGGATGTGGAAGCATTGGAAAGGGTGCAGAGGAGATTTACCAGGATGTTGCCTGGTATGGAGGGAAGGTCTTACGAGGAAAGGCTGAGGGACTTGAGGCTGTTTTCGTTGGAGAGAAGAAGGTTAAGAGGTGACTTAATAGAGACATACAAGATGATCAAAGGATTGCATAGGGTGGACAGTGAGAGCCTTTTTCCTCGGATGGTGATGGCTAGCACGAGGGGACATAGCTTTAAATTGAGGGGTGATAGATATAGGACAGATGTCAGAGGTAGATTCTTTACTCAGAGAGTAGTAAGGGCATGGAATGCCTTGCCTGCAGCAGTTGTAGACTCGCCAACTTTAAGGGCATTCAAGTTGTCGTTGGATAAACATATGGATGATAATGGAATAGTGTAGGTTAGATGGGCTTCAGATTGGTTTCACAGGTCGGCGCCACATCGAGGGCCGAAGGGCCTGTACTGCGCTGTAATGTTCTATGTTCTATTTCTAAGACTTTCATTGAATGTGACAGATTTAGCACAGAGAACAAATAAACCTTTTTACACAAAAGAGGTTGTTATATTTTGCAATCATGACCACAATTAGTGACTGAAACAAGGACTATGAAACAAGCCTTTAGAGAGAGTGCAGAAAAGATCTAGTTTCTGGGAAAGAGTGACTTCAGCTATAAGATATTGCGAAGTTGCAAGTGCATGTCTCAGCAGAGAACGTTGAGAGCACTTTTTGATAGGAGTTTGAAATAATTAAGGATTTAGTTCTAGATAGAAACTGTTCACTTTGGAAGGTTTAAGAACGAGAGAGCTCAGATCTAAGGTGATTGTCTTTGGTTCGTTTGCCAATATGAGATTTTTTTTTTTAAACAATTGTTTTGGATACCAGAGAGAATGATGGAGGCACATACAATTGTGGTTTTCAAAATGAAATGGATAAGCATTGAAGATAAAAATCTGAACAGTACAAGAAATGAGCCCAAGATGTGAGACTCGCTCCTTGCGGGAGCAATTTGGCAATTATTTGCAACTTAATTGATAAATCAAATAACTTTGTTCTGCAATTTAATAATCTTGTAGATGAATACAGTCCCACTGTGCTGAACAACAGAGGAACCATATTGGAAGAAGGTGACATTTGTTAAATGGTGCAGAAAAGTTGAAAAAGGGCAATACACTGTGCCAGAGAGGATTTCTTGATTGGTTGCCTGGCAGGCAGCTGTTTTGCCAAGGTTTTTGCCGCTGGCAATATGCCACGGCAGTAGAAAGATGTCATTCAAGCTCTCTATACCTATTCCTACCCTATTGCCAGCCTTCCTGGTTCCCAGTCTGCCTCTTATAGGCTAGGAAAATTTAGCCCTGTGGTTCTATTGCAGGACTTTGGTGAGGGAATGGAGATTAAAGTGGAGTGGTAGTTTGCGAAATGTTAAGGTAAGGCACAGGTTTTATGAAGAGAAGGATGATGACAGACATTTTGAAAAGGACACAGATTATACTGAAGTAACGGGAGCTGTTTACAATATCAGCTGGCATGCAATTTGGGTAAATGTTTAATTTTAAAGATACAGTAGAATCATGCACAATTAATCATTAGAAACCTTTTATTTTATATTTCTAATGAAGCAGTCCTACATAACATTGTAACAACTCATACGGTTGGAATGCCCTAACAACATATCCTAAATAAGTACTTGAGCATATTGCTCCAGCTGCTGGACACAGTCATCGGTGGGATTTGGTATTGAAATCTTGTTTAAGTATATCATCGGATCTACCTTTCAACCAGTCTTTAAGTTTATGGATTGTCAATCTGAACAACACGTAATTTTTAAAGATTGATTATCTCAAATAATGTTTGCTAGTAACTATCATGAGTGCTTTTCTCAAGTATGATGTAACTTAATTATTATTTTCTCTGAAAACAGTCAATGTGTGACAGGGCAAAATCCCTAAATGTGCCACTGGATGTTTTTCTCAGTTTGTCTCTTGCGTTCCAGAACATACCAAACCATGCTATGAGGAACTTTTGCCTGCTGCACCTGTAACATGGGCAACAGTTTCACTGATTGGATAGAAATGTGTTTAAGCATTCCATGCTAAAGCAGCACAATGCTACATAGTTTTTTCGTTGACTATTTAGGTAGATGTAGCAAGCTGGGGGGAAAGAAATTACAGTTTGAGACTTGAACAAGTGTAATTCTATGACACAGCAAGAAGTTTATTCACCTACCTAATCTGGGATTATTCTGCCCCTCTGTAAAAATGCAGAACAGATCTTAAACTTGGTATGATTCTTGTAGGCAAAGCTTTAAGGAAGTGTTTGGTCCTAGATGTCAGTGTTTGGAATACTGGTGATCCCTGACTAATGAATGTCAGACACGAAGGCTTGTACTTATGAATGTGGTCCCACACAGTTGTAATTTTAAAGGTCTGACATTTGAACATTTCCTATTGTCCTGCTTTGTGTTCTGAACTTATGTACAAATCGGCAGGCAAATGGACTCTGGAACGGTACCTATTGGCAACCCAGGGACAGACTGTACTTGAATTCCAATGCACACCTGACTGGTCTCCCACATTCTACCACATATAAACTGAAAGTGATCCAAAACTCTGCCCATGACATCGTTTGCACCATATCCCGTTCCCCTATTGATCCTATTGTTATTAACCAGCATTGAGTCCTGGTCTGGATTTAAAAATTCTCATCCTTGTTCTCAAATCCCTCAATGGTCTTACTTCTCATTATCTGTATAATATCCTCCAGTCCCACCACTCTCCAAGATATCTAGGCGTCTCTGTCCTCCTGTACAGACCCCGTTTTAATTGCTCAACAAAGACTGTGCCTTCAGTTGCCTAGGCTGTCAGCTCTGGAATACCCTCCCAACATATCCTGACTCGCTGCCTCACTTTCCTCCTTTAAGACAATCCTTACAAACAAATATTTTGACCATTAGGCTTTTGATTATCTTACCAAACGGCTTGCTGTCATACTTTGTTCTATAAAGTTTCTGTAAAATTGCTTTGGATGTTTTTATTAAATTCAATTACAACTGTATAAATATGTTTCTCTTATTGTAGAAAGTCTGCTTCCTTGGACATTTTTTCTAGCTTTTTCTGATTTCCTCATTCTTTTCACATTTGTTATTTTCCTTCTCCTTTGTGTGCGTTTTGAATAAACTAGAATGCATCTGCAATTACAAACTTGCAAATTGCAGCTATATGCTAGTTTGATCAAAACGCACACAATTTGTAGACAGTCAGTGTGGCATTTTATAAAGTCCTACTTTGAAAATAAAACCAGCCTGACTCCCAAGTTAACACACAGCTAGAGTCTAAACAAAGTCTCACACCTAAGATGCATTATCTGACCTGTGATGTCACCTCTGAAATACCGAGGGAATTGATAAAACCTTTAGTTATCTCAGGGCAGTTACTTGAAAGAAATTTGGGAATTTGTATATTAATTTTTTCTAACTGATTAAAGATTTTTAACAGCCATCTTAGGTTTATTCAACATTGCATCAGTTCTATGACCCTTTGATCTTTTGCTTATAAATTGTGTCCAATGCCAACTCTCGCTGACACCTGAAGAAAGCGTGAGACTCTGAAAGCTTGTGTCTTCAAATAAATCTGTTGGACTGTAACCTGGTATTGTGTGATTTTTAATTTTGTCCACCCCAGTCCAACAGGGGCACCTGCACATCAGGGATTTAGATGACCATTGCATCGTTGGGCACGTTGGCCATCCAGCCTCTGGAAACTGTTTAACGATTCAGATTGATCCGTATGTTATTTTGATTTTTCCCCTACTTATTTCCATTTTGTACATCTATCAACGTCAATTTTGAAATTTTTATTTGATCTAATCTGTGGCTTTTTGGAAGAAAGAATTCCAAATTCCCATCACTCTGCAGCTTAAGAGACATTTTTATGACCACATCTGAATGGCCATGCTTTAAATATAGGGGCTGTAGAGTCATAGAGATCATGGCCATTTGTTTGGAAGCGCCTTATTATGTACCCTATTGATTCCTTAAATAATCATAACCACCTCAATTTGATCTCTTAATTACTTGAACCTTGTCCAACTTGTCTTCATAATTTAACCCTTGTAGCCCAGGTATAATTCTGGAGAATCCTAACGTGTCGAGAACTGAATGCGGTGTCTTGTTGTTTCTTGTGGTTTTGAGAATCTTCTTAACTTCAATTTGGACATTCCTTATTCAACTAGACGATATCTGTGCCTTTGTATTTATTAAGTGTGCATAATAATTTAGTGCGGGCTTTCTTTGTAACGTCTAATTATGTTTCATGCCTACAATGGAAAACATAACTTGCTATTTTTGTTTAGTCTAAATTGTGTCTTTATTCTCATGGTTAGATTTACTTTTTGATTCAGTTTTACACTACTTTGATTTTTATTGACCGTTTACTTATTTTTGTTCTCCTTTCTACATGTTTTTGACAGTCCTCCCTTGCCACACAACAAAGCAGATGTGTTTGACCTAAGCAGAGACCAACAATTAAACCTTGCATATATTGCCTCAGTACCGCACAATGGCATAGAACAAGTTCGAATTCACTGGCTTTTAGAACTAATCACAATTCGGTGAGTTTGCATGATTGTGTTTGTAGACAAAAATAAGGATAGTCTGGAATGTTTACGTGATCTTTCTTCTATCTCTATTTCTGTATCTTATATTATGTGTAGGTTTCTTTCTCATATGGAGTGATAGATTTGTTACCAGATTTTAATCTGTGGTGATGTATTTTAAGAATATAAACTGAATATATGATTGATTTGTTATTAAGCGTGTAGATTGACAGTAGTGATGGGATTAACTGATTTTAATATGAATTTCAATATTTGTTTTTTATCATTTTATTGTAAAGTTTCACGACACTAGTGCAAATGTAATGATGGAGGCATCTGAAACATTGCATTTGTATTTAATGGGACAATTAAAAAAGGGCAAAGACCAGTTGCAAATTAAACAAGGTAACTTTAGGCAGAATCCTTATGTATATTTGAGGCCGCGATACATAGATGTTTGATCAGTGTGAGAATCAAGGGTTATGACGAAAGAGCTGGAAAGTGGGTATGAGAAATATCAGATCAGTCACAATCCTGTTGGATTCTGGAACAGGCTCAAGGGGCTGAATGATTTACTTCCCTATTCCTTATGGTCTTATGAACTGCAGAGGTTAAGTAAAAGTGAGAAAAGAGGTTCTACTTTCAGATCAATGGAAAAATAATAATCTGCTGCCACCACAGTGAAGGTATGGTTGGAGCGGTTCTGGGAGTGAGCAGGAGGAGTGTGGTTGTGCTGTATTTTAATTTCCTAAGCAAGTCATACGTAAGAGCTGAACAAAGTTGCAGATTAACCTGCAACCTGTAGTGTACTAACCCTTTCTCTGCCTTGTAAACGGACTATGCTTGACATCATTCCTCACATGCAGTTAGGTTTCAGCAGCACACATTGTTCTGTGATGTCATCCTTGCAGAAGAAAGCTGAAAGTACAAGGAAGAGGCAGAGGGCTGGAGATTTGTCCATGATTTGCAAAGCTGACCAGTGATGCACAGGAGACTTTGGGTCTTCTGGAATCTTGGAAGTGGTGAATTACAATTCATTGTTGCAAGATAAGAGAGTTAATTGCTCAGACTTACACCTCCTAAAAAGCAAAGTCATCTTGACTTAAGTTAGCAAGTGATGAAATATGATCATGAATATTTCAATATTTGTAGATTATTTGACTGAATCACTTCTCCAATGCCACCACACAACAAACACAGGCTTAGTAGAAAAAGATGCCTCCAGTTAATCTTTATTAAGGTTGTGCAGGCACAAGTTGTCTGTGTACCTGGCTGCAGCGAATATATGAATACTTCACATAATCCTTTTGGAAACATGGACGATCAATATTCAGCTTCCACTTCTGGTTTTAACATAAAAAATAGGAACAGAAACAAGCCATCTGGCCCATTGAGCCTGCTCTGCCATTCAATAAGATCATGGTTTATCTTTTTTTGTGGACTCAGCTCCACTTACCTGCCTGCTCACTATAGCCCTTAATTTCATTACTGTTCAAAAATCTATCTAACTTTGCCTTAAAAACATTCAAAGAAGTAGCTTCAATTGCTTCCCAGGGCAGGGAATACCACAGACACGCAATCCTTTTGGAGAAGAGGTTCCTCCTCAGCTAAACCCTAAATCAGTCCTAAATCAGCTCCTCCTTATTTTGAGTCTTTGTCCCCCAGTTCTAGTTTACTGCCAGTGGAAACAACCTCCCTGTCTCTACTTTTATCTAGTCACTTCATAATTTTGTGTGTTTCTACAAGATCTCCACCCCCACCCAAATTCTTCTAAATTAATGAGACTTTCATACAGTAAGGTCACTTGTACCTAAAATGGATGCTGTGATGATCTGATCAGATTGAGCCAAACTTATTAAACTGTTTATTAATTTCAGCTCAGGATGGCCCTTGTTTAACTTTGTTTTAAAGGCACTGAAACTTTTAATCTGTATTCCCTGGTTGATTTGCACCTTTCTGGATTTCACATGTTAACTTGCCTATTGGCTAGCTAGTTTTGAAAAACAATGGAAGTAGTCTAGATCTCTGTTAGCCCTACAAGCTATGCAAGGAGCATATTCACATATGTACTGTTGTGCAGTGGTTAGCAGATAGATAAGATATGATCTTCAACAGTGGTGTATCTGAACTTCTCCAAACCACTCAGTCACAGAGAGGCAGGAATGATGTGTCAAACTGACCCAAGAAAGGGTTGATACCAAAAGTGAAGTGTTTGTTCATAGCAAAGCCTTTGCATATTTGACTCATTGTCTTCCCTAGTGGAAGCATTAGGCTTTCTTGCTGATCCTGCCATTTCTTGTATAGAGGTCAAAAGAGTGTTCTTTGGCAGACTGCAGCTCCATTACCCATGGGTCATCAGCCTCAAGTAATTCATGCCTCAAATGGGATATGACCAGCCTGGCATATCTACCTGTCAGCTGGTATCCGTTTTAACTGCCACCTGTAGTTTTATATTTAAACAGATTGCTCTGGAACACCTGATGCTCTGACCTGCTTATGACCGTTTTGGCAAGGCAAACCAGGGCAGGACTTGCACATTTAATGGTAAGGCCCTAGGGACTGTTGCTGAACGAAGAGACCGAGGGGTGCTGGTGCATAGTTCCTTGAAAGTGGAGTCACAGGTAGACAGGATGGTGAAGAAGGCATTTGACATGCTTGCTGTCATTGGTCACTGCAGTGAGTGTAGAAGTTGGGATGTTGCAGCTGTATGGGTCATTGGTGAAGCCACTTTTTTGAATACAGTATTTAATTCTGGTCTCCCTGCTACAGGAAAGTTGTTACTTAAATTGAAAAAAAATTACAAGGATGTTGCCACGGTTGGAGCGTTTGAGCTAGAGGGAGAGGCTGAATAGGCTGGGGCAAATTTTCCTGGAGTGTCGGAGACTGAAGGGTGACCTTATAGAGGTTTATAAAATCATGAGGAGCATGGATCAGGTGAATAGACACAGTCTTTTTTTTATTTCCCCAGGGTGGGAGAGTCCAAGACTAGATAGCATAGGCTTAAGGTGAGAGGGGAAAGATATGAAAGAGACCTAAGGGGCAATGTTTTCATGCAGAGGGTGATACATGTATGGAACAGGCTGCCAAAGGAAGTGGTGGAGGTGGGGACAATTACAACATTTAAAGGCCATCTGGATGGGTATATGAATGAGAAGGGTTTAGAAGGACGTGGGCCAAATGCTGGAAAAAAGGACAAGATCAGTTTAAGATATTTGGTCAGCACGAACAAGTTGGACCAAAGAATCTGTTTCCGTGCTGGATTACTCTCTCTATTTACTACAGTTTTTTTTTTATCTTAAAAGTCACCTTAAAATATCTGCAACTCAAAAGACGTGCAATTTAAGACTGTTCTTACAATTAATTTAAATACATAAGAGAATAACCCACTAACAACTTAGCATTCATCTTGATGGCATATATTTCTAACACACAAGAACTATTCGGGTTGATGGTACTCGGATAAGATTAAAACATTATTTCAGCATGATTGCCAAAATTTGTGTGCCCATATCAGTGAATCCCTAGATCTTGAGCAGCAATTTGTTGACTGCTGTAACTTTGAATACATCATCTTCCTTTTCTTTGCCATCAAAATCCTCATCTGGCGAGGAATGCTGTTGGGCTGGTTTCTCCTGCACCTTTAGACCTCACTGTTGCGCTTGGACAGTTAATGCATGCTACATTGTTCCGAGATTAATGAATTGAAATTGTATTCTTAACTCAATGACTTAGAGTGTGCAGAAGGGAGTGTTTAAAATATTTGCCCTTGTGATGTTGCCAGCTTGGGTAATAAGACCTGAGGGGTGGGTCAAAATCAGAATTGAAGCAGAAAACACTGAACCTTACAGATGATGCATTTTGGGTGGTCCAAAAAAGGAAGTATATACAAAATGAGGGGTAGATCCCTAGGGAATACTGAGGAACAAAGGATCCTTGGTGTAGAAGATCTCTGAAGGTGTCAGCATAGGTAGACAGGATGGTGAAGGAAGCATTCAGGATTCTTGTCTTCATTAGCTAGGACATGGAATATAGGAGCAAGGAAGTCTTGTTACAACTTTATAAAATATTGGTTAGGCAACAGATGGAGTACTGAGAGAGCTCTGGTTGCCACTTTATTGGAAGGACATGATTGCACTGGAGAGGATGCAGAGGAGATTCACCAGGATGTTACCTGGGATGAATAGTGTGTTATGAGGAGAGACTGGGCAGGGTGTGGTTGATTTCCTTGGAGCAGAGGAGCTGAGTTGAAGGATCTGATTAAGGTATGTAAAATTGAGATGCTTTATTCTGAGTAGGTTGTGAGAATCTGTCCCCTGTGGCAGACATAGCTAAAACTTGAGCATTTAAATTGCAGAGCAAGTGGTTTTGAAGAGATCTATGAGGAAAGAAAATCACCCAGAGGGTGGTAGAAGTGTGAAACATGCAGCCTGAGAGGGTGGTGGAGACAGGTACTCTTGAAACATTTAAGAAGCATCTGGTTAAGCACTTAATACCAACGTATGGTTGGCTCTGGACCAAATGCAGGTAAATAGGGTTTAGTGTAGTTTGATGTTTGTTGATTTGGCATAGTCATGGTGGGCCATAGGGCCTCTTTTCTGTGCTATACGACTCTGTAAGTCTCCATTGCACCATTAATTTATACAGCATGGATGTCAGTGCAAGGATGACAAATAAGAAATGACTGCTTGTTTTTTTCCTGTGGACTTAATAAAGGGTATCAATATAAAAATAAAGCATGCATGTCCTTTCCACTGTTGCCTTTTCTGAAAGTGCTTTATTTTTGTCATGTGGCATGATACTGCAAACTCATTTTTCCACATGCTTTTTCTATAAAGTTTGAGGAACGGGGTGGAAGGCAAGGAAGAAACCTGTGAATCTCTTAAACACTTTCAGTACTGTGAAGGAAGAATGTTAGTGTGCTGCAGTGTGATCATTGGGTAGGGGGAGGTGACTTGAATTTATTTGATGCAAATACCCTATGCTCTCGCCTGTACTCGAACTTGCAATGCTTAAAAATAGGGAGCATTTTGGATTCCTGTTGAAAACCAAGACCAAAGCTTCAGCTTTTGACAGAAAACAGGGAAAATATACTAAATGTACTTTTTTAAAAAATCTATTTTTCTTCCTCAGAAATATTTCCTGTCCAGCAATGTTGCTCAAAGTCCATTGGAAGTTGCATTGTTTAAAACTCAAGCTGATGAGTGTGTTAAGTTGAATCAGAAAATATCTGTATTTCATTATTTAAGTCTTTATTTAGTGCATTTGCTGTTACAATTGTTTTAGATACTACGATAACATTGTTGCAAAACATATTTCCATCATAAGTAGGTTTAGAATAGAGTACAAAAATACAATAATTGCTGCAACTTAAGGACATTACAATATATTCAGAAACATCATTTGTCATTATAATTTAATGACAGGAGAATAAATGATTTAATTTGTCCACAATGAATACCATCACAATACTCTAATAATTGGTTTCAATCTCCCATTGTATACATTGACCTGATTTTCCCCAAAAAAGCACAAAAACCCTTATGCACAAAATTTGAGTCATTTAAGCTGTAAGTGGATATAGTAGTTTGATTTGAGCTTTCATTCAAACCATCTTTGTTTTTTAGATCATTTATCCATATTTATTTACAGACAACTAATCAGCCTTCTTTGAGCGCATAATTCTAACATCAGAGCCGAATCCCAGTGATACAACAAACCAACGAGATGTTGAAACGTTTCAGGATTACTTGGTCCATTTACACGGTAATAAAGCATTAATAGAATACAATAGATTGCGAACATAATACCTAAATTAGAAATAATCCACGCACATTTTGCAGCTTGATTATTATTCCTATTTTCGCTAACATCTTGTAAGGAACTCATTGACGAACACAGTAATAACTAGAATTCTGCCATTGTAGCCAACCTATTCCAAAAATATTTTTCATTAAATTGAGTAGATACTATTATGACACTGTACAAAATGTAGATTTTATGGTTGAAACAAATTAGAGAAAGATAATTTTGCATTTTTGTCCACTCCTTTTTGTATACCACAAGGGACAGTTCTCATACAGGAAAATAGATTTTGTCCTAAACATTTGAACCATCATGACAATATTGTCATTTTATAAAACAAAATCAGAGGTGAAAGTGTACATTACCTAAAAGTACACATTGGTAGCTTTTGTTTCTCCTTGTAAACCTGTACAGTTTTGTGTCGTATGTCAGCAATTCATTTTAATGCCAACTGCTCTTGTTTATTTACAGCAAGACAGTGAAAAGCTTTTACAGTTAAAATGATATAAATAAGGAATAATTATGTTCATTAAGCATAGTAGTGTATAGCCTATCATCTGTCAAAGTACTTGGAGCATTTGTGAGGATTTTGTAGGGTAATAGTTCAGCACTGCACAATTGTTTTATAAGTGAACATAATTTGCATTTTGAAATATAGCAAGAAATTTTCTTTATGCTTATTATTTCTGATGACTAACTTTAATTTCCTTTTAATAACTGACCTGCTTTTAATCCTTCTCACAAAAGAATTGACTCATTCTGGCTTATACTTCTATGGGCAACATGGTAAACCCACCTGCGCACAGTATCCAACAGGAATCATTGAATAGCAATCAGGAACAGGCTTCCTGCCTGCTGTTGTTCTTCACCTGGGAATATTGAGTGTTAAATCTTCACATATGCATGGCTGAAATCAGCTACCTCCAGGAGACCCAAATCAAAATTGGGATCTTTCTACTCTGTGTGGCTACAGTAAATGTTTGTTTACTGAGCTATTACTCAACTAATTTAAATAAAATACCGAAGTAGATTCCATAGTTTAAATAAGAAGTTTTTTGGGTTTGGCATATATTGCCCGTTTCATAGTACATGTCTCTACATTTATCAACAATGGATATAAATATGAAAGCTCTTAAAGAGTAGAATTACCTGGTTCAGGCCAGCTGGCTTTAGCATACTGAACAGCTGCATGCACACTATAAAACAACTGAGTGCCCACCTCCTTGCAATTTTCTCCAAAGTATCCTCCCCTAGTCAGCGAGTCAATGACTGAAGGATTACAGTTGGCCAGAAGGATTCTGATACCAATCTCATTGTAATCCTTCAAAACTGTCTTCATTGTATTAATACCAACAGTATCTAAGAATTGTATTGTGGAACAGTCTAGAATAATGGTGTGAAAATTGTATACCTTAGGAATCAATCTTTTGCTGACAACAGGCTGTTCTTGTTTGATGTTGCCATTGAATGCTTTTTCTTCTTTATTTTTTATTTGTTTGCTTTCTTCTTTTTTCTGCTTCGCAATCTCCAAAGACGGATTCAGTTCAACTTTTTTCATCAGGGAATCCATAAAGAAGTCTTTATTAGCATAGTACAGCGGAGCTTCAAAACGAAAGATCTTAATTTGGGGAATAGGTGTAAGGTTATTGTATTCTGCTTGATCTTCATACAGAGTCGAACCCTGGATTTGACCTAACAAAGCTGCTCTGGGTACTTGAGTGCGAACAATAACACACAGAAGTGAAAATGTTACCCCTGTGAAAAGTCCAAGTTCAGTACTTATTAAAGTTACAGATAACATTGTAACCCACCAAACAAGTGTGTCAATTTTGCTCATCTTCCATTGCTTTGGCAGATCACGAAATTTCATGAGAGCCCCTCTTAAACTGACTATAATGATGGATGCTAGGACACATTTCTGCAAAGAATAGAATACAGGAGCTAAGAAAAGAAGCAGCATTAGGACCAATACAGCACTGACGACACTAGACAGTTGGGTCTGACAACCACTCGAATCTTTAACAAGTGTTTTAACCAGAGTTGCGCTGGAAGCATACGAATGAAAAAATGATTGAACAACATTACAGAATCCAAGAGCATAGGTCTCTTGATTGGCTTGTATTGTGTATCCATGTTTTTTAGCAAACAACTCTGACAGTGAGATTGTGAAGGCAAAGCTGATGATTGCAAGTGTTACAGCATCCATGGCAACTCTGGGTAAGAGGTGCCAGTTTGGAACTTTAGGGGGTAAGAATCCAGTTGGGATTGCTCCTGTAATACTTGAACCATACATCTCATTTAGATTTACAAAGTGAGATATTAATGTAGCTATAACTACAATGGTCAGTTCCATTGGGAAAGGGAACTTGAGCTTGTGCTTATATCGTTCTCCTAATTCTTTGGAAGCAATTAACAGGGGCATGCAAATGGCAGTTGTTATCAGATCACAGAAATTGGTTTTGTGAATATTCTTAAAAATGTTTATCCAAGTTACAACAACACTACCAGGTCCATGACTACGTGGTAGTTTTATTCCAATGAGGTACTTGACTTGCATAGTTACAATAGTGATTGAGGCACCAGTTGCAAATCCGTCTAGCAAGGGCTCGGATAAATACTTTGATACAAACCCAAGGTTGAAAACTGCCATTAGTACCTGGAAGAAAAGGAAATCAGAAGAATGAATTAATATTGAGCATCAAGGCCCTCCAAAAGGAAAGAGAATCTTGCATTTCAAATCTGTAAATGCTGCTTTTTTTCCCCCAAAGTAACATCAGTAGGGTCCAAAGGTTCCTGAGAACTTTAGATCGGAGGGCATTGAAGATAATTAATTTATTTCTGTCTTTTAAAATTTTGTTTCGTTTGGGCTTTGTGTTAAGAATGATCAAGAAACAGCTAAGTTTTAATTTTCTATATTGTGATTTCCATGCGGTAATTTTGCAAAAAAGACCTTGGAAAATAGAGAAAGTGCTGTTCAAGGTTAGAGATATGTTCATTCGTAACCAAACCAGGGCTTTTGATAACGTACATATTGCAGTGTTTTACAAAAATACACAGTGTCTGCTGAAATGTTTAAGGATACTACAATACCGACCTTCTGTATACGTGTTTGTCAATGAATGGTTCTAATCCCCTCTATTGATGGGAGTGATATTTTAAAAAAAAGACAAAAGGCAAAATTGCTAAAAGGCAGAAATAGATATGCGAAGTTCTGCTGTTGCTGTGTAGCTCAAAGAGAGTATCATTGTTAGGTGAAAATCAGCGAATAGATCTCTATTGGATTGGAACAAAGCGCCAGAGCTCCATAAGACCATAAGAAATAGGAACAGGAATAGGTCATTCGCCCCCTCGAGCCTGCTCCCCATTTAGTAAAATAATGGCAGATCCGTCATTCCTCACGTCCACTTTCCTGCCCTTTTCCTGTAACCCTTGACTCCAATACCGATCAAGAATTGATCTGTCTCAACTCAAATATACACAAGGACTCTGACCCACAGCTGTCTGTGGTAAGGAGTTTCAAGAACTCTCAAGAGAGAAAAATTCCATATCATTCAGTCTTAAATTGGCGCTCCTTTATTCTAAGTCTATGTTCTCTGGTTCTAGACTCTCCCATGAGGGGAAACATCCATTTAGCATTGTCAAACCCCTTAAGAATCCTGTAGGTTTCAGTGAGATCACCCCTCATTCTTCTCAACTCCCGTGAGTAGAGCCCCAGCCTGTTTAGTCTTTGCTTGTAAGAAAATCCCTTCAAATCAGGGGTCATCCTAGTGCACCTTCTCTGAACTACCTCCAGTGAAGGAGGCAGTTATCTTCCCTTAAATAAAGGGGCAAAAAAACTGCTCACAGTGCTCCCAAATGTTGTTTCACTAGTACCTTGTAAAGTTGCAGTAACTCTAAAACTCCAACTTCCTCGAAATAAGAACTAATGTTCAATTAGCCTTCCTGATTACCTGCTGTGTCAGTGTTCTAGTGTTCTTTGTTTCGTGCATAAGTACCCCAAGACCCTTTGTGTTGCTGCTTTCTACAGCTGTTCTCTGTTTAAATAAAATCTGGCAACTTTTTGTCCACCGATGTAACCTATCAATATCCCTGGGTAGACTGTTTTTATCCCCACCACTAAATGCCTTTCCACCTATTTTTGTGTCATCTGCGAATTTGGCTACAGCGCATTCACTTTCTTCCTCAAAATCAGCAATATGTCTTGTAAACATTTTAGTCCCTGTGGAATTCCACTTATTGCCAACTGAAAAGAAGGCTACACCTTCTCTCACCAACCTTCCTGCAAGAATGCGATCCCCAACTCCCAATTCCTCCACCTCTGCCACATCCGCTCCCAAGATGAGGCGTTCCACTCCCTGACATTCCTGATGTCCTTGCATTTCAAGGACCGCAACTCCCCTCCACCACCGTGGTCGAAAACGCCCTCGACCGCATCTCTTGCATTTCCCGCAGCTCAGCCGTCACACCTCCTCCCCGCAATAAAAACAAAGACAGAATTCCCCTTGTCCTCACGTATCACCCCATTAACCTCCGGATGCAACACATTCTCCGGCACTTCCACCACCTGCAATCTTCGAGCTCCATACTGTGTTATCCCTTATCCCACTCGTTATTTCCTGCTCAGGATTCAGTTCTCCATCCATGCCAACATACTACCTCCAGCACATGGCTTCTTATTTTATGATTTAACCTTTTGTGAGGTACTTGTCAAACATCTCCTGGAAGTCCAAATATAACACATCTATTGATTCCACTCTATCCACTCAGGTTGCGACTTCCTCAAAAAACTGTAATTAATTAGTTAGACACAATTTTCCTTTCGTGAAGGCATGCTGACTCTTTTTCTTTTAATTATGATTTTCCAAATGTCATCTTAATGTTACTAATAATTGATTCCAGTAATTTTCCAACAGTAAAGGTTTGGCTAATTGGCCTGTAGTCACCCACATCTTGCCTCCCTCCATTATTGAAATTTTAGCAGTTTTCCAATCCTCTTGTACTTCTTCAAAATCCAACACTTTTTGGAAAATTACACCCGATGCATCCACTATCTCTGTAGCTACCTCTTTTAGGATCCTTGGATGCAAGGCACCTGGGTCAGGGAACTTACCTACCTTTAGCCTCATTAGTTTGTATAATGCCACCACTTCAGTGGTGCTTAATTTCTCTCTTGTATTCTTTTGTATGAATAGAATGTTTGAAGTATCTTCCACCATAAAGACTGCTGCAAAATATCAGTCTAACTCTTCTTCCATTTCCTTGTTCCCTAAAACTGTCTCCCCAGATTTGCTTTCTAAGGAATCTATGTTCACTTTGACCTCTGTTTTTCCTTTTTATACATTTAAAGAAGCTCTTATTGTCAGTTTTTTATTCCTCCCTAGTTTGCCCCTGAGGTATATTTCTCTGTCTTTATTTAGTTTTTAGCCCTTCTTTGCTGGATTCTGAATTTAATTCTGTCTTTAGGGTTATCATTCACAATGAAGAATGGTTAATTAAGATAGTGACAAATATGTTTGCTTGAAGGAGGTTGGGTGAAGCACTGTTTTTCTACTTGACAGACAGACAGGATTGAAGAAGCAATTATCCATGTAACAATTTCTTGCCTCCATCTAGCTGCTGGGTTTCCCAAGAGTCTGATAACCTGACAGTGTTCAAGTTGGAAGCAAGATAAAACTGCCTCATTAATATTTTACCTGAATGATCCACCTTTGTTAAATTCCATATTTAAGATGGCTTGGGTTTGGGTTGAGATTTTATTTTACATTCTAACATCCCACCTCACGTACCACAGCCAGCTGCCTGGACTTGTTAATAGCCAGCCTGGTCAGGCCCAGGAGTAGACAGACTTATTTTCAAATTAACCTGTTCAGAGATGTCATTACACACCTCTAGAGCAGGTGGGACTTGACACCAGACCTCCTGGTTCGGAAGAATGGATATTACCACTGCACCACAGGAGCCCCCAGCATCCCACCTCCGAGATGACATTACATACTTCTGGAGCAGATGGGATTTAAAAGATGACCTCCTGGTTCAGAGGTAGGGACACTACCACTGCACCACAAGAACCCTCTTTTAATCGTCCTGTTCACAGCTATAATTACACACATCTAGTTTAGGTTGGATTAAACCAGGGCTGCCTGGCTCAGAAGGGTGGAGACCATTGCTGCACCAGAAAAGCCCTAAACATTCCACCTCAGTATTTTTAAATCAATTTTTTCTTTGCCTTGACATCCTGAGTATACATCTAATACTACTAAAATGTTTATGAAGGTTTCTGTCTCCATCACCCTTACTGGCAGTGAGTTCCAGATTCCCAGCACTCAGTGGGTGAAAAGTTTCCTCTCACTCCTCTAGATCTTTTCACCCCTTACCTTAAATCCCTGGTCGTTGACTCTTCCTGTCTACTCTGTTTGTGCCCATCATAATTTTACACATCTCAATATGACCCCCTTAGTTTCCTCTGCTCCAGGGAAAATAAACCCAGGTTATCCAGTCTCTCTTGGTAAGTAAAATTCTTCAGTTGTCAACATTCTGGTAAATCTCCTCTGCACCTTCTCCAGTGCAATCATGTTCCTCCTTTTTAATGTGGATTCCGGAACTCCACGCAATTCTGTAGTTGTGGCATAACCAATTCTTTTATACAGTTATCTGCCTTGGTTAATAAAGGCAAGAAGACCATATGCCACCTTAATCATTTTATCAGTTGTCTTGCTACTTTAACGGACGGGTAGACATGCACACCAAGATCTCCCTGATGCTCAGATTTTCCCACTGTCCATTTGTCATGTGTTTCCTTGCTTTCTTGAAATCCACCACATTCACTGGTTCTCCCTTATCTGTACTATTAACTGTGTTCTCACAAACTCTAGTAGATCAGTTAAGCATGAGTTCCCTTTCATAAATACTTCTGAAATGTTTTGAGTTGTCACATCTTTCATAACAAACTCTCACATTTTCCACATTACTAATCTATAATTTTCTTCTTTTCTCTCTCTCCCTTTTTAAGTTGTGTGGTTATATTTCTACCATCCAGTCTGTGGAAACTTCTCTAGGAGTCTAAGATTTTGGAAGATGATGCATCCAATAATTCCAGGGCCTTTTCCTTCAGTATTCTGAATGTAGAAAAATCGCATTCTTAGGATTTGTCAGCCTTTAACTCTATTAATTTCCTATAACCATTTTTGTTCTATTATGGATTTTCTTCAATTCCTCCCTCTCTCTAGACCCTCAGTTTGATTACATTTCTGAGAAATTATTTGTGTCCTTTCTTGTGAAGACAGATCCAAACTATGTGTTCAGTTGGTCTGCTATCTCTTTGTTCTCCATTTATAATTTCTCTGTTAGTGCAGGTATTTGTATACCTCAAGCAGTAGGGCAGCTGAGAAAGCCTGTGAATTCCAGCCTCAGACTTTCAAACCATTAACTACATATTTTAGTAGATCTACACTAATTAGATCACATGATCTTTGCCTGACAGTTGAGGAGTACTGAGTCATCTTCTAAGCTGCTCAATGAGGCTATATGTGGACTGTGTCCTTCAAGGATGTCACAGCAAGTTATCCCCTCTATGCTCTCGGAATGCTTGTGACCCTTATTGCTCTAGATGCCTAGATGAAAATACCTGCGAAGGCACTGTAACTTCTGCAGGAAAATAAATGCACACAAAATCGAGGTTTGACCTAAGGCTTGATGAAGGAAAACCCTTTATATAGGAAGTTACACTACTTTAGTGATGCATCTATTTCTTATTATTTGTAATTCAAAAATTGTAAATTTTGGGCGGCAAGGTGGCACAGTGGTTAGCACTGCTGCCTCACAGCGCCAGGGACCCGGGCTCGATTCCAGTCTCGGGTGACTGTCTATGTGGAGTTTGCGCATTCTCCCCATGTCTGCGTGGGTTTTCTCCGGGTGCTCCGGTTTCCTCCCACAATCCAAAGATGTGTGGGTTAGGTTGATTGGCCATGCTAAATTGCCCATAGTGGTCAGGGAGATGTAGATTAGGTGGGTTATAGGGGGATGAGTCTGGGTGGGATGCTGTGAGGTTCAGTGTGGACTTGTTGGGCCGAAGAGCCTGTTTCCACACTGTAGGGATTCTATGATTCTAAATTATATATCACTTCTCAGGAAGGGTCATAATTTATTTGAAATGTTAACTCTGTTGTCTTAACGGATGCTGTCAGACTTGGTAAGTATTTCCAGAACCTCTGCTTTTGTGAACATTGGAGGGATAGGGAAATGGATAGTTATGTTCGTAGGCTTGGGTAAAGAAGATAGGAGGAGGCTTGAGTGAATTGTTAACGCTGGCATGATCGAGGAGAATGGTCTGTTTTCTGTTTCTTTTTGCACGTTTGCTACGTAATTTATGAATGTAGTTGTATTTGATATTTTCCCCATTTTAAAATTAACAACAGTGCATTTGTATGATATACATCATAATAAAGCATTCATAAGAACATTCTAAATAAAATAACAAAACTGAGCAACACTGAGAGATATTGGATGACACGAGGAAAGGCATGGTAAAAGCTTCGTTTTAAGGAATGTCTTAAAGGTGGGAAGCAAGGTTGACCGGCAGAGAGATGTAGGAAAGCAGTTTCAAACTCTTAGACCTAGTTAGATGAAGGTTCAGCCACCAATTGTAAATTTGTGAATATTCAACAAAATAAGATGAGCATAGATTTTTTTGCATTTGTTCATGCAATGTGGGCATCGCTGGCATGATCAATATTTATTCCCTGCCCTAATTGCCCTTGAACTGACTGGCATGTTGCATTTTTCAGGAGGAAGTTCAAAGTCAATCACATTGCTACAGGTCTGGAGATACATGTAGGCTGGTCTGGATAAGGATGCCAATTTCCATTATTAAAAGAAGGTAGTGAACTTGGTGGATTTTTATTGAAATCAACAGCGGTTACGTGTTATTATTAGCCTAGTTTTTTTTTTTACTAGATTCAAATTTAACCGTACACCCTTGTCCTTAGAAGGTTATTCTGTGCTCTGGATTGACTATCTTAGAGTATTAGTCGTGGAGCTGGAGAAAATGATAGAAAATAGAAGGCAGTGAACGATTTGGGGAAAAGAAGGATGAGAATTTTAAATGAAAAGTAGCATATCAAATACACTTTCACTGCTGTCAGTAGTAATCGCAAATGAAATGTTCTCAATCAACTTCACGCTATTTTGGTATGCAACAAAGCTGCCTACTTTGAGTTGCCTTCTAACAGTCCATTAATTTATATAGTTTTGCTAATATTAGCTAATTTGACTTTGTGTTTTTTCTTTTAAGATAGAGACATGGGGAACTTTTTGAAAAGTGTATTCTGTCAAGCATTTCTTTTCACTTAGTAATTGAAAACCAGTATGTTTCGATTTTTATTGATCACTTTTTAAAATCCTATCTACTATTCGATTACAGCACCTTTCAAAAATATAGATTTGGCATTGAATAGTTGGAATCATTAACTGCGTTTATCGTGGACTCTTCAATTTGTCAGTGGAACTATTGACCATTTAAATAAATGAATTATGAGCAAGGTAGGCCATCTGGCCTCTCAAGCCTGTTGTATAGCTTGATAAGGTCATGGCTTATCTGATAAACCTAATAGTCAAGAATCTATCTATGCCTGCCATAAAAATATTCAATGACCTTGCTTCCAACTTTCTCCAGGAGAGAGAGTTATATAGAGATTCAGTCCTCTGAGAGAAATGATCTCTACTTTAAATGGGCACTCCCTTATTTTTGAACTATATCCCCAGTCCTAGTCCTTCACAGAAAAGTTAAATATCCTTTCAGCATTAACCCTGACAGGTCCACTTAGGAAATTATACGTTTTAAGATCACCACCTGCAGTTCTTCTAAACTCCATGGATACAGATTTAACCTCTGCATTAATTCACTGTACTGTTGAAAATTATCACACATTGATGTGGGTGCTGAAACCATAGGACAACAGAGAACTTTGTTTGTGGATTATATTTTAAATTAACTCTAAATTTAATCCAGTAATTACTCAGCAAGAAACTATTTGTCTACTTCTTACATCAGCAATATCAGCATTAAACTTTTCATAAAGTGCCTTACCTGATAAATGCCGCACATAAATGTAAGGGCGGCTGAAACACTGACAGCATAGCATTTTCTATCACATTCAAAATTCAATGATCCAGGAAGAGTGAAATTCATCATCATGGTAGGATTGACGTCACTGTTGTTCCAGTTATCTGCGTTGGCCATTGCTATTGGCATCACTTTGATGTCTTCATCTACGTCAAATCCAGCCAGCTGAAGTTCCCGATCAACCACTTGTCCCACCAAGAGGCATATTAAACTGAAAATGCCCACTGAAATATGGCGTGAGGTACCCATCAGGAAATAAATAATGCAGGAGAAGAAGGATGCGTACAAACTAGAACTTGTTTCTAGACCAGCAAGCAATGCATATGCTATTGATTGAGGAACCATGACAACAGCAACAAGTATACCTGAAATGGTATCACCCAAGATCCATTCTTTTAATTTATACTTTGGAAGCCATTGAAGGACAGGAAAGAAACCAGTTATCAGAGTTTTAAGTTTGTCCAATGAACATGAGCAATTTTCTTGCAGCTTCTTTTCAATAACTTTCTTCACAGCAACTTTTTCCTTCACTGTTCTTTCAATCTGTATTTGAGATTCTAACTGAAGTTCCATTTTAGATAATTGTTCTTCGTTCTCCATTCTTCTCATGTACTGTATGATGCACGATAGATGAGTAGTTCTAAAGTTCTGCAATTAAGACGTACATTACTTCAAACAGCAAATAAGACCTTTGCTAATGCAAGACGAGAACTTTATCACTGTTTCTCTCCAGTGATTCTTATAGTATGTAAGAATTCTGGATCAGACAGGTCTTAATTTGTGTCTGAATCATAATTGTAGGTTACTAAGAGGAAGATGCTAAAATTGCAATAATTTGACAAAAAGCTATTCATTCAGTGTAAATGAGATTTTGTCTGGGCTTAACAAGTGAAGTGGGGAAGAAAGTTTTTTTGTGGGTTTTTTAAACTTCTGCTGGATCCTGCTGCTGTGAAAACGTTCAGGTTCTGTGATATGTGGAAAATGCTGAGTTGTAAAATAAATGCTGAATCCTCAAAATCATTATGTGGAGTATCATAGACTCTGGAGTCTATTTTAGAGAACCTATAATAATTCCCTTGTATTAACAATACCAGTTCTCCTAAGTTGTTCTGACTGAATTTAAAAGTCAGGAAAATTTGAAGTTTTATAATTCCTGTAGTTAAAGCTGTGATATGAGCAGTATTATTTTCAACTAAAACCTGACTACATTATGGATAAGTTGCATCTTGTATGTCTTAAGTGTTAATTAGGATAGGGGTCATTTAAGCAGACTCTCTCAAATATAGTTGAACAGTGTTAAAGTGACAGAATTCCCATGTCTACTTCTGATTATATATAGTTATTACTTTGATTTACTATTAGACTCACGAGGTTGACAATGCATTCAGTATGACATTTTGTTACAGCAATTCAAAGCAATAATGCTGTCAATTTTATCCTACTAATCAGTTATTTTACTATCCTTTAAGTCCTGTCTACCTGCTCAGATGGATGTAAAAGATTCCATGCACTATTTTGGAAAAAGGCTAGGAGATTTATCACCTTTGCCGTTGCCAATGTTTATCTATCAATCAACACCGGAAAACCAGATTATCTGGTTATTACAGTCAATCCCCATTTTACATTGTTTTATTTCAATATCATTCAGTCTCAGTGGAGACTGTAATCTTGTTTAGGGTCAAAAGATTTAGCTTTGTCTTGTTTTGTCCTAATGTGACATTGGGTGATATGTTCAATTAGCAGCTATTTTATTCAACTCATGGCTTCTTCACCATTAGAACACATACTTTCACAACACCAGAGTTCCAGTAATGGCTCGGATCTGGACTTGAGAACTTCCTTGAATAGGAATGTGGTTTCCAAAGTAGGAACCCAAGACTCATGTTCCTGATGATCTCTTGACTGTAGACACATCCCTAGGGTCCTAGCACCATTGCAGTTTCCTTGTTTTAGAGTGAGTAACCACAACCTTAAGTGATGACTTGCTGGATGACAGTGTTATTTTGTAAGATTTTGTTTTCTGCAAATTGGCTGCTGTGTTTCCTAGATTATAGCAGGGACTAGATGTATTGACTAAGAACTAGGGGCTCTTGAGGTGCAGGGGTAGTTTCCCTAACCCCGAGTCAGAAGGCTTGGTTCAAATCCCACCTGCTGTAGAGGTGTTCATAACACATCTGAACAGGTTGACTGTAAATACCTATAACAATGACTATACTTCATTGACTGTAAAGTGTTTTGGATGTCCTGTGATTATATAAGGTATTGTGTAATAAAGTTTTTTCCTTATTTTAATTTTTGAATGAAAATACCACCTAAGCTGGAAGAATTGGCGAGCAGAATTGGGGCAGTTGTCAGCATCTGTTTTGTTACAGGCGTGCGACTTCAACTATTTTAGCTTCCAAACCTCATTTTAGTAAGATTGATGGATGAGTCTTGTCAATGTCACGATGATTTGGCCAGGCTGTCATACATGTAAGCTTTGGGAATGATCATTGAATATCTATGTTGTTATTAGTTTGAGGCCTGAAGCATCTTAACTTTTGAACCGGCAAATAGCAAACATTAAGAATTGCAAATGTTGTTCTGGTTGTTGCTAAGGCTGCCAGTATTGCTCTGTCATTGAGCAATGAAAGCTTACTGAGGGAGGTACGGATAAAAAGCAATGTGGAAGCTGGCAAGCTTCTGAGCAAACGAGATAGCTAAAAATACACTGATCTAGGTAGTTACAACTGAAAGCCCTGCATAGCAGGATATCTTTGAGGAATTAATTGACCACTTGAGGATCTCAAGTGGCCAATTCATGGCCAACATCTCCTTGCTTCCTACCACTGTTATAATTGTTGTAAACGCCTGCTGGATTTCAAAGCAATAGTGGGGGAGTATAAAGTGTAACCCACGAGCTTTAATTCCCACCAGGGCAACTGGAGAATTTAAATTCTGCTAAATAAATTTAGGATGCAAAGCTAGCATTGGTGATGGTGAAACAACTAGATTGTCTTAAAACTCCTTCTAGTTTGCTCACTTATGCTCTTAAGGGAAGGATTAGTGTTTTCTTTACTTGATCACCCACATATATTTGGGGTGACACTAGCTCAGTGGTTAGCACTGCTGCCTCACAGTGCCAGGGACCCAGATTTGATTGTGGGTGATTGTATAGAGTTTGCACATTCTCCCCGTATCTGGTGGGATTCCTCTGGGTACTCTGGCTTCCTCCGATGGTCCAGGGATTTGAAGGTTAGGGGGATTAGCCATGGGATATGCAGGGATACAAGAATAGGTTGGGGGTTTGGTTCTGGGTCTTCGGAGGACTGGTGTAGACTCAATGAGCCGAATGACCTGCCTCCACACTGTAGGGATTCTGCATTTCTGTATGTGGCTGGAGACCTACAGCAATATGACTGACTCTTAAATACCCATTGAAATTGTCCAGCAAAACATTTAATTGCATCAAAACCACCATGTCAATCTAACAGAAAACAGATTAGATCATAAATTATTGAACTAGGCAAAGGTGTTGGAAAAGGAAAAGGATCACCCAATTCAGTTGAGTCCACAAAGACAACCTTATTTGCATCTGTGGTTATGTCAAAAATGGGAGAGCTGTCCCACAGACATGTCAAGCAATTTATCTGGTTCTGTTGTTGTACATTCTCCTTTTAAGTCTCACAGTATCTTGACTTGGAAATATATCACCATTCTGGCACGAAAATGGGAGAACTATGCCAAACGTCAGAGCGCAACCCTCGAACAGCTCTACTTCCCACATGGATGCCTCAGGAACCAAGTATTACCACACAATGTGAGATACAAACCGCCCGTCAACAACCCACAAGCCAGTGATACAAGGTTCTCCGCAGAGACTGTGACAAACGTGAAATCGGACAAACAGGAAGGAAATTAACAACAAGGGTACACGAGCATCAATTAGCTACAAAAAGACACGACCAATACACACTCATCTCTATCCACATGGATAAGGAGAACCACCAATTCGATTGGGACAACATCAAGATCCTGGGACAAGCAAAGCAGAGACAAGCACGGGAGTTCCTAGAAGCCTGGTATTCCACGAAGAAAGCCATCAACTAACACATAGAACTCGACCCCATATACACTCCATTGCGAAGGAAAACCGGAAGTGAGCTAATCCAGCTCAACGGACTCCAGACTTTAAATACCAGGCAGGAAAACACAATGGCACTTCATTGGAGGCTGCACTGATGTTACCCAGCAGGGTAATGAAACATCTGCGCAACAACAACTAACCAGCTTGGCGAGCCAACCAACCACAGTATCACCATTTTTTCATCATGGCTGTGCTAAAGTCTTAAAATACCCTGTCCTGCAGAACTTTCACAGTGTCTTCACCACTTGGCTGCCAGGTTTTAAGGAGGCAACGTACTACCACCTTCAAAAAGGCAATTAACAGCAGACAATAATTGCTGGTTTGCCAAAGGCTCCTGCATCCTGTAAGTGAACAAAAATTTTGGAAGAATTTGTATAATATTCCTGTGCCCTCTATTTTAATAAAGGATTTAACTTTTTTGAAAAGATGGGTCAATATTTCTGACTTGGGTGGAAGAATGCTAATATTAATAACAGTAATTTCTCTTTTTAGCAAAGAGAATCCACAGAATATAAATTAGTATGAATGAAAACTCAGTACATAACATATAACAAATTTCATTGTAAAAATTCAGAAACATATGGCAGGATTTGTATATACAGTATAATCTTTAAAATAAGAATTCCAGCTCAAGCAAGGCTGCTAAGTAGTGTTATTATTACAAAGGATGAACTGTATCAGATCGTTCTTGCAGCAGTGTTCTGTCTTTTGACGTCTTAGATTATTTTAATCATGATTGACCAATGGTGTCTGCAGAAACTTCCGTTTAGAAGAAATGTAAAGTCAGTATTAAAGTTTGGGCAGTCACTGATTAACAAAAGTTGACAAACCATGAACTAGTTAATTACAGCTTTCCCCAAAGTTTGGACAACATGGTGATTTAAGACCTTTGGGAGTTGGTGACATAGTGGTAATGTCACTAGACTTGTAATCCAGAAGCCTGGGCTAATGTTCTGGGACACTGGTTTGAATCCCACCAGAGAAAATGATGAAATTGGAATTCAGTGAAATCTGGAATTAAGAGTTTGTCCAGTGGGAGACATGTAACCCATGAATTATTATCATTTTAAAAACTGATCTGGATCACTCATGTCCTTCAGGATGAAAAAGTTGCCAATGTTACCTAGTGTAGACTACATGTAAACCCAGACTTGTAGCAATGCAGTTGATACTTAATTGCCCTCTGAAATAGCCTAGTAGGCTGCTCAGTTCAATAGAAAATTAGGGATGGGCAACAGATGCCAGCCTTGCTAGCCATATCCAATAGAAGAATATAAAAAGGGATCAAATAGCTGATTTAAATATAGAAGTTTTAGTCAAATTGCACATTATTGCATACTCAGAATGTTCCTATTCAATGAATTACTTTTGAGGTCTAGTCACTTTTACCTAAGCAAGTATGGCTGCTAAATTTTACACAGGAAAACATTCTCAGTTTAGCTATATTTTGGCTGTATCGGTGGTTCCAAAACTAAGCATATTTGGACTTTGTGTGATTTGGGCAACTCCTGCGTCAAGCATTGTTGCTTGTTTGTTCTTAAATATGCAGTTGTAGATCATCTCCCACTTGAAATATTTGAAGTTCATGACACTTTGCAATTTAAGAATGCAGGCCATTGTTTGCATTGGTGCATCACTTGGAGGTAAAAATATATTCTTTCATACTGAGTTAATTACATAATTTAGTAAATTACAGTTTTTTTTAAGTGACCATAGTTTTGATGTTGTATTAAACTACTCAGAATAAAATCATTTGAAACTGAAAGGATAATAAGGAGAAAGATAATCTGTCTATTTTAAGGTTTCCATAAATTACACTTGCAAAATAATTGCTGCAAAGTTTAGGGCAAAAATTTGCTTTACAAAATTGGTGTGGCTAGAAAGTTGGGTTTCAGGAGTTTAAGTTGACAGTTTTGAACATTTTGTTTATAAGATGCTTGGGACAGGAATATATTGTACTGTATTATAATTTATAAAATATCTGCAGATTAAGGATTTTAGGAAATATTATTAATTTGATACTCCTCTGAAACAATATGTACACAGTATACGCAATACCAATGCTACTGTATTTAAATCACTTCAAACCATGCCATTTTCCATGCATTTAAAATGAGCCTTTCTCTCATTGTATAGCTTTTATAGATAGACCAAGCTATTGTCCACAAGAGGATGCTGTTTAGCTGTGTAGCTTACTAGTTTAACTATGGCAATAAAAGGTAAAATCACAAGTGAGCAAATATAGTGCCTACGTTGAAGAAAGATAATCAAACCACAACTGACCAATTATTAACCTGCCCTCAGCAATGGAGGCAGGGGGGAGGTGTGAAATCCCTCCACCTCCATCCTCTGCTTCCTACCTTCAAGCCAATTTTGTATCAAGATGGCTAGCTGTCTCTAGATTTCACGTCACCTAAAGTTGCTAACCAGTCTACTATGTGGAACCTTGGCAAACGTCTTGATGAAGTCCATATAGACAATGTCCAGTGCCCTGCCTTCATCAATCTTATTTGTCACTTCTTCAAAAAACTCAATCAAGTTAGTGAGACATGATTTCCCTGGCACGCAGCAAATTTGAATATCCCTAATTAGTCCTTGCCTTTCCAAATACATGTAAACCCTGTCCCTCAGAATTCTCTCCAACAGCTTACCCACCACTCGGATCAGTTCCTCAGTTTTTCCTTATCACCTTTCTTAAATAATGGCACCACACTTGCCACCCTTGAGTCTTCCGGCTCTTCACCCGAGGAAATCACTGATTCAAAATCTCAGCAAGGGGCCCAGCAATTACTTCCCTAGCTTCCCACAAAGTTCTGGAATAAACCTGATCAGGGCCTGGGGATTATCTACCTTTATGCAGTTTAAGACATTCAGCACCACCACCTCTGTAGTATGGTTTTGTACACTTGCCTTTATTGGTTAGTGCATTGAGTATGGGATACCATGTTGCAGCTGTACACTGGTTAGGCTACTTTTGGAACACTGTGTCCAGCCCTGGTCTCCCTGCTATAGGAAAGATGTTGTGAAACTTGAAAGAGTGCAGAAAAGATTTACAAGGATGTTGCTGGGTTTGGAGGGCTTGAGCTATAAGGAGAGGCCGAATAGGCTGAAGCTGTTTTCTCTGGAGCATCAGAGGCTAAGGGCTGACCTTACAGAGGTTTATAAAATCAGGAGGGGAATTAGGGTCTTTTTCCCAGGTTAAGGGAGTTCAAAACTAGAGGGCATAGATTTGAGGTGAGAGGGTAAAGATTTAAAAGTAACCCACAGGCAACTTTTTCACGCAGAGGGTGGAGCATTTATAGAATGAGCTGCCAGAAGAAGTGTTTAGAAGCTGGTACAATTGTAGTATTTAAAAGGCATCTGAATGGGTATGTAAATAAGAAGGATTTAGAGGAATATGGGCTAAGTGTTGGCAAATGGGACTAGGTTAATTTAACATATCTGGTCCGCGTAGACTAGTTCGACCAAAGTGTCTGTTTCTGTGCCGTACAACTGTATGACTGCAGTGCAAACTGATGAACACTTAGTTGAAAAAACAACCAAATAATGGGCAGAGGTCATTGCTTTTGAAAAAAAAACTTCATTAGTCTGACATTTTTGAAGACATAATATTTCAAACTGATGATGGATGGAGGAAACCTTTTTGATACAGCGCCTTTAGTGATCTTTGGTACATGCCACATGAGTTCCTTTACACACTGAGGTCAGTAGGTATTGCAGGTACCACATGTCCATGGATTAGGAACTGACAAAAAGAAAGAGAATTAGAAATTGCATGAAGGCCGAGGCTATAATTGGGAAAATATTGTGCAGGGTGTTCACAGATGAATACTAGTCACATTGGAGTTTGAATACAAGTTGATATCGAGTCATTGAGCTGTACAGCATGGAAACAGACCCTTCAGTCAGCTTAGTCTTCACTTACATGTCCAATAACAGTTTTTAAGTTCCAATAAAACCTGATTCCATAACCGTTCCAGGTAGTGTGTTCTTGATCTTAATAAACCTCTCAAGTGAAAACATTTTCCTTACTGGCTCTTTTCAAATAATTTAAATCTGTGATCTCTAGTTACTGGCTCACAAAACAGAAATACTGTTTTCTTGCTTTGGTCTGTCAAAAGCCTTTGTATTCTGTGGGGGTGGATGGAAAATTCCCAAATATATCACTGTTTCGTTATCCTGCTGTAAGGAGAGCAATCACAGCTTCTTCAATGTCTCCATGTAACTGAACCTCCTGTATTCTTGGGATCATTACACTCTACATTGTTCAAGGCCTTGATTTACTTCCTCAAGTTTGGTGCCCAGAATTGGCTCTGATATTCCAGCCGAAGTCTAACCAATATCTTGTAAAGACTTAGTACGATGTCCATGTTGTTGCATTCAGTGCCCCTATTTATAAAGCTATCTATCCTGCGCACTTTATTAACAGTTCTATCCACTTATTGTGGTATCTTCAAGGATTTATGTACATGTGGCCTTAGATATCTCTGCTTTTTTATCTTCCTCAAAAGAGTGTGATGTGGATTATACTGCATAATCCAAATGTCTCCATATTATTCCTTTCAAGTGAATTATTTGACACATCATTAGACTGAATCGGAGATAGTGGGAACTGCAGATGCTGGAGAATCTGAGATAACAAGGTGTAGAGCTGGACGAACACAGCAGGCCAAGCAGCATCAGAGGAGCAGGAAAGCTGA
>JAHRHZ010000218.1:4469266-4513311 GCA_024137785.1 Ginglymostoma cirratum
TGTGTTCGTCCAGCTCTACACCTTGTTATCATTAGACTGAATCGACTATTTTTCTTTTGGCCTGGCTAAGTCCTCTTGAGATCTAATACCTTGTTATTCACTCCTTTGTAAATTTTTCTATAATCTGAAAACTTTATAACTGCACTCCCTATGTTCATATGCAAGCTATTTGTCTGTAAGATGGTCCTGCAAAATCCTCTTGCGCACACTCCAGTTAGAAAAAAAATCCATTTACACTGCTGCCTGCCTCTCTTCACAAATTACATACCAAAGTTGCTACTCTCACTCTAATCCCATATGCTTCTATTTTCTGAAGTTCTTTGACTTTGTCTTTATCAACACTCTCTGATACTGTGAAATAATGTATATATGGTTGCAAGTCCATATATACATTTATTTCATTATCTTCATCAACACTGTCTGATACTAAGTCAAAGAACTGACATTTGTTTAATCAGACACCTTTCTGTGTTGACTGTTCTTTATTAACCTATACTTTAAATCAGAATTTAGTTTGTCCCTGACAAGGTCTTAATAGGTTTCCTACAACTAATATCGATCTGACCAGTAGTTTTATCGCTCTGAATCTTCTTAGTGAGGCTGCAACACTTGCAATGCTTGCGTGTTTTGGCACTGCTGCCAAATGCAAGGAGGACTTAAAGATTGTGCTCAGAACTTGCATGTTTTCCACCTTTGGTTCCCTCAGCAACTTGCAGTGTCTTCCATCTGGTGTGAGTGAATTGTTAAATTTGATTGCCCATCTGTTTAGCAGTCCGTTCTATCTATTTTTATCCCACTTAATATCTCTACTCTAACATCCACAACTATGACATTAGATGTGGTTAATGTACACATTCAGTGTCTTAGTTATGAACCTGGGTCCCAAAAATGATTTTCTTTTCTCTTTTGTTTTGATTTGGCATCATTACCTATCCTTTTACTTTCTAAAGGTTTATTAAAGAGTTTTGTATCCTCCTTCCATGTTACCTCCTCACCTTTTACTCTCTCTTTATCCTTCATATATGCTCTTTCAGTTCCCCTGTTCACTCCCTGCATTTTGTTTTTGGTTTTCTATTCTACTTTGAACCTGTTATTTGCCAAAAACTCTTTTTCTGTTTTATTTTAACCTCTAATTTTCTTGCAAATCCTGGGAGTCCAAGCGTTCAATGTCCTCCTTTGTACTTCATAGCAAAATGCTTTGTTTGTACCCAAATTATGTCTGACTCGAAAAGCCACTCATTTCAACTTTTCTTAGTGAGTCTTTGTTTCCAAATAACCTGAAGCGTATCCTTTCTCAAGTGTCTTAAATTGACTTCCTTCTAGTTGCAGTCTTCAGTTTTGCTTTTTTAAAAAAAATTCATGAGATGTAGGCTTTCTTGACAACGCCAGCATTTATTGCCCATCCTTCATTGAGAAGGTGGTACTCTGCTACCTCTTGAACTGCTGCAGTCCATTGCACGTACACACGCACACAATGCTGTTAGGGAGCGAGTTCCGGGATCTTGACCCAGTGAACCTGAATGAACAGTGATACAGTTCCAAGTTAAGATAGTAATTTGGAGACTGGTGGTGTTCCCATGTATCTGTTGCCCTTGTCCTTCTTGATGGTAGTGATCGTGGTTTGGAAGGTGCTGCCTTTGTGCCTTATGAATTTCTCCACTGCATTTTGTATATGGAAGACATTGCTGCTATTGAGTGTCGGTGGTGGAGGGAATGAATGTTTGTGGATGCTCAAACCAGATGCTTTGCCTTTGGTGGTGTCAAGCTTCTTGAATGTTGTTAGCTATATATTCATCCGGAAAGGTGAGGAACATTCCATCACACTCTTAACTTGTAGGCGATGGACAGGGTTTGGGGAATCAGAAGGTGAATTGCTCACTATAAGATTCCCAGCTTCTGACCTCTTGCACCCTCAGTATTTATGTGGCTAGTCCATATAATTTCTGTCCTCCTCTTCCTTTGCAGTCAGGCCGTTTTGTCAGTGTTTGAACCAAGGCTGCAATGAGGTCAGGAGCCGAGTGGCCCAGGCAAAACACAAACTGAGCATTGGTGTGCAGGCTATTGTTAAGTAAGTGCCACTTGTTAGCACTGTTAGTGACTGCTGTCATTGTATTGATGATCGGAGTAGGCTGTTGGGGCAGTAATTGGCCAGGTTCTGGTTTTTGTGTTCAGGACATACCTGGATGATTTTCCACATTGTTAGGTTGATGTCAGCCCTGTAGCTGTATCAGAACAGCTTTGCTAGAGGCATGGCAGTTCTGAAGGATAAATCCTCAATAATATTGCCAGAATGTTGTCACGACCAATGGCCTTTGCAGATTCCAGTGCCTTCAGCTGTTTCTTGATACCACGTGAAGTGATTTGAATTGCATGAATATTGGCATATGTGATGCTGGGGACCTCAGAAGATAGAAATGGATTTCCTTGGCACTTTTAGCTGAAGATGCTTGCAAATGCTGGGCTTCCCCATCATTGATGGTGTGAATATTTGTGGAGTATGCTCCTTAGTGAATTGTTCAATTGTTCACCATGCACGACTGGATGTGGAATGACTGCAGAGTTCAGATCTGATCTGCCTGTGGTGAGATCATTTAGCTCACTGCATCACATGCTGCTTATACTGTTTGGTATGTAACTAGTTCAAATGACAGCTTCATTTCAGTTTTTAGATATTATGCTTCTCCTGGCTTGCACCCCTGCACTCTTCATCGAACCAGGGTTGATCCCCCTGTCTTGGTATAGCAGGGAATATGCAAACCATGAGATTACAGACAGTGATAGTAGGAACTGCCAATGGTGGAGAATCTGAGATAACTAGGTGTAGAGCTGGATGAACACAGCAGGCCAGGCAGCATTAGAGGAGCAGGAAAGCTGATGTTTTGGGTCTGGACCCTTCTTCTGACCCATATTGAAGACAACATGAACTGCTTTTCCCTCATCAGTCATCTTCGTCACCTCCTTAATAAAATCTCGATCAATTTAGTGAGGCATGACCTCCCCCACACAAAACTGTGCTGTCTATCACTAATAAGTCCATTTACTTCTAAATGCTTGTCCCTGAGAATCTTTTCCAATAATTCCCCTACCACCGATGTGAGGCTCACAGTCTTGTAATTTCCTGGATTATCCCTGCTACTTTTTTTAAACAGTAGGGCAACATTGGCTATTCTCCAGTCCTCTGGGATCTTACCTGTGACCAAAGAGAATACAAAGATGTCTGTCAATGCTCCAGCAAATTGTTTTCTTGCCTCCCTCAATATTCTGGGACAGATCTCATCAGGACCCGTGGACTTATCTATCTTAATACATTTTAAGATGTGCAACACCTCTTCCTTTGTAAAAATTTGACTTTCTCTTCCCTGACATCATCCTCCACCAATTCCTTCTCTTTGTTGAATTCTGACACACTGTAGTTGTTTAGGACCTCTCCTACTTTTTTGGCTCCAACGTAGATTCCCTCCTTTGTCCTTGAGTGGGCTATCCCTTTCCCTCTCTACCCTCTTGCTCTTTATATATAAAAAACCGTAGGATTCTCCTTTAATACTGATGGATAACAACTTTTCATAACCCCTTTCAGACCTTCTAATTCCTTGTTTAAGTTCTTTCTTACTTTCCGTGTATACTTCAAGGGCTTTGTCAATTCCCATCCTCCTAGACCTTTGCGTATGTTTCGTTTTTCTTTTTCTTTTTGACCAAGGCCATAACATCCCTGATCATGCAAGATTCATGTAACTTGCTGTACCTATACTTCATTCTCATAGGAATGTGCCACTCCTGACCTCTTATCAACTGCTCTTTGAAGTACTCCCACATGTCTGATGTGGATTTACCCTCAGACAGCTGCCTCCAATGAAGATTCTCCAGTTCTCACCTAATGTTGTTGTAGTTTGCCTTCCCCCAATTTAACACTTTCACCCGAGGACTGCTATTATCTCTATCCATGAGTATCTTAAAGCTCATGGTATTATGGCCACTCATCCTGAAATGCACTCCACTGAAATATCATTCACCTGACCAGGCTCATTTCCCAAAACCAGGTCCAGTATAACCCCTTCCCTGGTGGACTGAATGGTCCTTACAAATTCTGAGTATTCAATTGATCAATTCTATAAACCCATGGCCAAGAAGATGCACTAATTACAAATAAGCATCGTACTTGCATATAGGAGAAAGAAATGTCCTATTTAGGATTTAAAACAGGTTTTTTTTTATACAGCAAATAACTTATGCATTCCATCCAATTTATGATCAACAACAAAAGTCTAAATCAAAATTAGTTGAGAAGGTTTTATTTGAATATTGCATGGTTGAGGAATGGAGCAGCGAACCAGTTCTAATCTGAGAGTATTGTTATTTAATTATTCCAGATCCTGGCATCGCTGAAGTTTGGTACAAAGTCAGACAAGACAAGACTATTTAGCTATTATTTGGCTGTCAGTTGTTGCTCTGGTCCTGTAGAATTTATCAAGACAATAGGATCAAACCCCAGGATCAATATTGGCATGTTCTACATATAATGGATGGATCGTATTCTATTTTCCTCTCATTGCTTTATTGCTAACACTTTTTTTTTGGCAAAGTGCATTCAACTTAAAACTGGAAGAAATGGTACAAACCCATTCTTGCATTCCTATCAGATGTTGATCTTTTTTGACAGGTTTTAGGATATTTTAGGGAAAACTGTTATTTCCAGCTCTGTATTTCAGAGAAAATTCCTCCTGCTGATTTCAAATTAATGGTAACCTAGCAGGAATAAAATCAATAGCAGAAACCAGAACTAGCTTTAGAAGGGAAAGTTTCGATTTAAATATCACAGCAATTAAACAGTGTAACAATAGCTAACAGATGTAGCTAATAGTAATATATTTGCGGAAATGGGAGAAAACAGAAAATGAATTTGAAACTGTAAATAATTTGTTAGTTTTTGCTTGTTGACTCCAAGCTTTCATAAAGGTCATGAATTTTTGAGGGATCATTTTAGATGTGGCTTGTTTCATATGTGAGTATCTATGGTCGTGAACTACTAATCACTTGTTTCTGGTAACTAAGTAATTGGTGAATGTTTAACAGTTAAATACAAATCTAGCCTTTTAGGGATAACAAATTACAATGTGACGAGAGTAAAATTTTTCCATTTCAAGCCTATGTTACTTATATCGAACACAACCTTTCTGACACACAATTTCTCATCTTGTTTGTAATTTGATTAATGGTAGTCATTTGTGTGGTGTTTAAGCATGTATGTGTTACTGAGGAATTATCCATTATGTTTCTATTTAAGCAAATATAGATATATTAACTATTACAGCACATAAAGCACGTAACACACAAAATTAGTTCATTTTCTGGTCAGCATTATTGTCATAAATCTGTGGAACCTGTCTGTACTGAACAGGCGCAAGCCAGGCAGATTAGTTAAAGCCACCAGTTGGGTTCAAAAATATATTATTGGAAATTACTGAGAACAGAAATGTAGAGAATATCAGTCAATTTCACGGAATTACAGAATTGTTACAGCACAGGAGGCAGTTTGGCCTGTTGTATTAGTGCCAGCTCTCTCTAGGAAAGAGCTGTTCACCTAATGGCACTACCCACTGCTTCTCCCTGCAGTCCTGTACATTCTTCCTCTTCAGATAACAATCCAGTTCCTTTTTGAAAATCTTTATAGAATCTGGATTATTGATGGAAGTAAGGGTGGAAAGTGTGGAAGCCCTGACTACAATCTTCCAATGTTCTATGTATATGAAGCTGTTGCCAAAGGCCTGAATGGTTAAAAGGCAGTACTCCTGTTTAAAAAAGGGGAGAGGATAAACCTTGAAAGTTATGCTCAGTCAGGTTAAAGTCAGTGGTAGAAAACATTTAGAGACAGAATTTTTGGGGCTTTTGAAAATTGTGTATTAATAAATAAAAAGGTGTTGAAATAAAATAATTTTGACTAATTTGATTATGTTCTTTAAAGTGATTGAGAAGATTGAGTGGTGTTGTTAATGCGATGTACGTAGACTTTCAAAAGACATTTGACAGAATATCACATTTTAGACTAGTTTGACAAATTGTAGTACACAGTATTAAATGGTCAGAGGCAGTATGGATACAAAATTGGCTAAAGGGACAAAAGGCAGATAGTGGCGATTAATAGATGGTTTTCATACTGAAGGGTGGTGTTTCTCATTTGACACTCTTGCGACTATAGTCTTTTTGACGTACCTAATGACTTGGAATTAAATATCGAAATATAAATTTAAAGTTCACAGTTAAACAAAACAAAGAAATGTAGGAAATTATGAGGATAGTAACAATGTCCGGTGTTATGCATAGAACATGGAAATGATTTGATTTTCATTTGATGGAAGAAATAAGAATAGACAGTAAAACAAAACAATACAGTTGTAAAGGATGTGAAGGAACAAAACCTGATGAAGAATACGAGTTAAGAAAGCTTTTCAAAATAAAACAAGTGTCACTCTCGGCTTTTAATCAGGGGAATAATATACGTGAAACATTTGCAGGTGACACCAATTAAGGAGCAGTAGACAAAAAAACAATTTTGCAAACAGAGATTGACAGGTTTTGTAACATAAGTAATCGGTAGCAAATAAACTTTAGTGTTGAACAATGTAAATTATAGAATATTGGAAGTCAGTGAATTATGTGTACTCCCTGAAGATAGACTTGCCAAGAGATATCTGAAAAGTACAAATTGACTCTCAACTGCTCAGATCCAAATCATATTTGATAGAAAAAAAATCAAACAACAAAGATTGATTACAAATTAAATCCTTATAGGTCCTGCTAAATTTATGAACTGCTTTGATCAGCGAGATGATCTTTTTTGGCAATAAGACAGGGGCAGTTACTTAGGTTTGGGAGGCGTTATGGAGGATGATAGCAAGACTGTAGTTTGACAGAAAGAACTTGGGCTATCAAGTTGATGTGCTAAGTTACTCAAGCTCAAAATGTGCATCTCAAAATCTCCAATAAACAAAACGTTTTCAAAAATAAACCAAAACCTTCACCTCTCCCTGCCTTGGTGAAATGAACAAGTCTTATTTTGTAATATTAAACACGCATTTGTCCAGTTCTATTATGTAGGTTCATCTTCTGAAGAAAAGGTTAATTCATTATTGTTTAGATCTGATACAGGAAAATGAGAATAGCAAAATTTATGATTCATCTTAACTTCGAAACAGTAAAAATATAGGGAAAAGAAAAAAACATGGAAAATTAAAATTTGAATAAAATATCTGCCTTGAAGTAAATGATTCTGGGTAGTTTAACCCCTGTTTCACGAGCACTGGAGTAGCACAAAGCAATCTATAATTGTACAATAAGTTGGCATATAGAGTTTTGTTTTGAAATCATTGCTTATAAATTAAGGTGTCTGGATTAACCACGTTTCAAGAAAGGAATTGTTGCATGCTGCATGAATTGTAATATTTCTTCCACTATTATATTCTTGTATGCTTTAATGAGAACTACTATTGCGGAATATACAGTTGGGTGCTTTGAAAGAAAAGAGTTTCAAGATAATTTTGCAGTTATGTTTATAACAGTTTTCTTTACAAAGCTATATCTGTTGGCAGTCTGATCCTAGGATCAGACACTTGAAGTGTGACATGTGGTTCAGACGACTAATACCTGTTAGCTATTTGAATATACCTTTAGGATATCTTCAGGAATGAGAGAATGTCTGTAAAATAGGGTGGGTCCAATTTTGGTCCAAATTTCCTTTGTAAAATGATGAGTTATTGCATCAGCGTTGGCAATCGCTCATGCATTTTACCAATTGAAGAGGCAAGTTCATGGAAAAGTTCATGTACGTATTTATGAGGACAACAGCTGAGTATCTGAGTGTATCACTTGAAAAACACACACAATGACAAACAATCCAAAAAACCTGTCTGTTCCAGACAGTCATGATGTAACTCTGGACATGACTCCCGTGTATCCTGCAACTAGCAGCCTTGTTATCTCCTAGGAAAGACAAAAATAATTAAATCCCTCAGCCAATTCAGGAAAACCACTCTGATCTAATACGGTGATAAAAACAGTTTGATGGCACAATGATGTTTCATTCCCTATTTATTGCCTATCTTTTACATGCAGTTATATTGGCTGTGGCGTGGAACTTGCCTAGCTTCATTTTCAATAGTCAAGCATCACATTTACACTTACCATATGAACTGGTAAAATACTCTATGTATCCATTGACCTTTATCTAAAGTGATGTCTCCTGATAAAGAACAGTACAGCAGACAAACAGGACTTTCGCCGCTCCAAGACTGTGCTGACACATGATGCCTTTCTAAACTAAAAAACTTCAGCTCTTATGTGGTCCATATCCCTGCATTTCCTACCTGTTCAGAAATCTATCAAGATGAAGCAGCACGGTGGCTCAGTGGTTAGCACTGCTGCCTCACAGCACCAGGGGCCCGAGTTTGATTCCACTCTCAGGTGACTGACTGTGTGTAGTTTGCACATTCTCCCCGTGTCTGTGTGGGTTTCCTCCGGGTGCTCCAGTTTGCTCCCACAGTCCAAAGATGTGCAGGGTAGGTGGATTGGCCATGCTAAATTACCCATAATGTCCAGGGATGTGTAGATTAGGTGGGCTGTAAGGGGATGGGTCTGGTGGGATGCTCTGAGGGCCAGTGTGGACTTGTTGGGCCGAAGAGCCTGTTCCCACACTGTAGGGATTTGAAGTGTTCTAAGTAAGTGCTTCTTAGATGTTGCAATTCTGTATGCCTCCGTATCTCCTCTGGCAGGGAATTCCAGGCACTTACCACCCTCTGTGTTTGAAAAAAAATTGCGTCTCCTATCTCCTTTAAAATTATCCCCTTTTATCTTAAACCTATGTCCCTCATAGTTTACATTTCTACCCTGGGGGAAAAAACTCAAATGAACCACTCTATCCAAGCCACTCATAATTTTGTAAATTTCTGTCAGGTCACCCCTCAGCCTTTCACTTGAAAACAAACCAAGTTTGTCTGACTTTTCCTCATAGCTAATACCGTCCAAACCAGGCAACGTCCTGGTAAAAACCAAAAGAACTGCAGATGCTGTAAATCAGACACAAAAATAGAAATTGCTGGAAAATCTCAGCAGGTCTGGCAGTATCTTTGGAGAGAAATCAGAGATAACGTTTTGGATCAAGTTCTGAGGAGGGGTCACTCGACCTGAAATGTTAACTCTGATTTCTGTCTACAAGTGCTGCCAGACTTGTTGAACTTTTCCAACATCCTGGTAAACCTGTTTCTGTTCCCTCTCCAAAGCCTCCACATCCTTCTGGTAGTGTGGTGATCAGAACTGTGTACATTATTTCAAATGTGGCCTAACTAAAGTTATGTACAGCTGCAGCTTGCCAATTGTTATACTCCATGCCCTGACTCTTGAATGCAAGCATGCTATATATGTTCTTGATGACCTTATCCACTTGTGTTACCACTTTTGGTAACTCTGGATCTATATATCTAGATCCCTCAATGTTGAAGCTACTGAAGATGCTGCCATTTACTATATACTTCCCTCCTGCGTTAGATCTTCTAAAATGCATCACCTCCCATTTGTCCGGATTAAACTCCACCTGCCATTTCTCTGCCCAAGTCTCCAGCCTATCTATATCCTACTGTATCCTCTGGCAATCTTCCTCACCATCCGCAGCTCCCCCAAACTGTGTTATTCATCCCCTGTGACCTAACCTTTTGTATCAGCCTGCTGTGAGGGATTTTGTCAAGGCCTTGCTAAAGTCTATAGAGACAACATCTACTGCCCTGACGTAATCAATCATCCTTGCCACTTTCTCAAAAAACTCAATCAAGCTTCTGAGATTTGACCTTTGCTGAGCAAAGCCCCCATGTTGCCTAACACTAATAAGTCATACATTTCCTATTGTGAGTAAATCCTGTCCCTAAGAATCTTCTCCAATAATTTCATTACCCTGACAAAAGGCTCAAGGGCCCGTAATTTCTTGGATTATCCCCATTGCCCTTCTTAACCAAAGCGATAATGTTGCCTATCGTCCAGTCCTCTGGGATTTCTCCTGTAACAAAAGAGGATACCAAGAATTCATACAATGGCCCAGCAATTTCCTCACCTGCCTCCCTCAATATTCTAGGATAGACCCCCTCAGGCCCTGGGGACTTGTCCACCTTAATGCTTTTTAGAATACCCAATACCATTTTTTTTTGTATTGACATCCTCCAGAATATCAACATATCCGTCCCAAGATTCACCATACACCATGTTCTTCTCCTTTGTGAATACCGATGCAAAGTATTCTCTAAGGAACTCCCTACTTCTTCTGGCTTCAGGCATTAATTACCCCATTTGTCCTTTGATACACATACCCTTTCTGTAGCTACCCTCTTGCTCCTTGCATATGTATAAAACGCCTTGGGAGTTTCCTTATTTCTGTTTGCCAAAGTCATCTTGTGACCCATTTTAACCCTTCTAATTCCCTGTTTGAATTCCTTCTTGCTGTCTTTGTATTCTTCAGGGTTGTGCCTATTTTCAGTTTCTAAATCTTATGCATGTGTCCTTTTTATTTTTGACTAAGCTCTCAATATCTCTCGTCATCCAGTAATCCCAAATCTTGCCATCCTTGCCCTTCATTTTCGTAGGAACATACTGACCCTGAACTCTAATCAGCTGGCCTTGAAAAGATTCCTACATGCCAGCTGTGGATTTACCCTCAAACCCCTTGTCTAGTCTACATCTTTCAGTTATTCCCTTATATTGTAGTAGTTATCCTCCCCCAGTTTAGTACTTTCACCTAAGGATTGCACTTATCTTTATCCATAAGTAACTTAAAACATACAGATTTATAGTTACCGTTCCCAAAATACTACCCTACTGGAACTTTGATCACTTGGCTGGGTTCATTCCCCAACACCAGGTCTAGTGTGGCCCCTTCCCTTGTTGGACTATTTGCGTATTCTTTCAAAAAAAGACTTCTGTTCTGGACACATATAACAAGTTCTCCCCCCTACCCCACCCCACCCTACCAACGCAATCGAAGCCCTTGGTACTAAAGCCAATCCTAGTCAATATAGGGAAAGTTAAAATCATCCGCCACTACAACCCTGTTGTTTTCACTTTTTTCCATAATCTGTCCGTATACCTGTTCCTTTGTCACCTGCCGGCTGTTGGGAGGCCTGTAGTACAATCCCATCGAAGTGATTGCACCCTTTCTATTCCTGAGCTGTACCTATATGGCCTCGCTGGATGAGCCCTCTAAGGTGTCTTCTCTCTGTATATATGTGATATTCTCCCTAATCAGTAACACAACTCCCCCATCCCTCTCTATCACACCTGAAATATCTAAATCCTGGAATGTTAAGCTGCCACCCTTGGCCCCCTCTCAACCAAAACTCTGTAATAGCTACAAAGTCATAGTTGTATGTATTAATCCAAGCTCCAAGTTCATTTGCCTTACCTATCATACTCCTCATATTACAACAAATGCATTTCTGGCCACCAATCCCTCTGTGTTCAGTAACCTACCCCATCTGTTCTTCCTCTTAACATTACTGACCTTAGTCTCTAACTTCTCCTTGGTCATTTTACTTGCTGACCTACTGCCGTCGTTCCTGCCCCCGCCACACTAGTTTGAAGTCTCCCGAGTGGCTCTAGCAAACTCCCTTACAGGATATTGTTGCCCTTCCATTTTTAGGTGTAACCCATCCTTCTTGTACAGGTCCCGCCTGCACTGGAATACAACCCGAATGACCCATATACCTGAAGCCCTCCCTCCTATACTAGCTCTTTAGCCACGTATTTAACTGTACTATATTCCCATTCCCAGCCACTGCTGGTGTTCACCTTCAGATTGACTTCCTTCACTCTATTGTTGCCTCTGTTACTGCTCAGTCTGACGTCCATTCCTACGTGGCAGTACAAGCAAAACTGTTTGCCAGTTCTGCATTGTTCTGACGTCAGGAAGGGCATTTGCCACTTAGGGAGACTACTGGGTGAAGTCTGGTAGCCACCCAACAAGTATCTGATAGAGGAACCCCTTCCTTATTGACACTCCATTGACCGCTGTCATATATCAGAGAAGAGGCAAGTTACGTGGACATATTACATCCCTAAGGATAATATCTAATTTGGTTTATGGTTAAGCACAGGAATGACTGAGGCAGTTAAAAGGATTGAGAAGAAAGGAGTGGAGGCATCTCAGTTCTTGCAATTGTCCAATAGTTTTGAGGTTCCTATAGTTTATATGGATGGATGCAGGATGTATGTGGATGAGTTAACTGACCATGGCACTGTGATATAGGAAACTGTTCAAGTCAGGGGAGCAAATAGGAATGCAGTGGTGATGGGAAATAGTGTAGATCATAAATTATAGGATCAGAAATTAGGCCATTTGGCCCATTGAGTCTGCACTGCCATTCAGTCATGGCTGATGAGTTGCTCAGCCTTGTTCTCCTGCTTTCTCCCCTTAACCTTTGATCCCGTTGACAATCAACAATGTCTGTCTTTAAATATACTTAATGACCTGTCCTCCACAGTCTTCTGTGGCAATGAATTACATATATTCACCACTTCCTGGCTGAAGAAGTTTTTGCTCATCCCTGTTCCAAAGGGTCTTCCCTTCACTCTAAAGCTGTGTCTTTGGGTCCTAGTCTCATCTGCTCATCTTCCCAATGTGCACTCTTTCGTAGCTGTTCAGTATTCTGTAGGTTTCAATTAGATCCCCCCCATATCCTTCTAAGTTCCATCTAGCAAATCCCCAGAGTCCTGAAATGCTTATCATGTATTAAGCCTTTCATGCCTGGGATCATTCTCATGAACCTCCTCTGGACCTGCTCCAGGGCCAGTATATCCATCCTGAGGTATTGGGCCCAAAATTGCTCACAATACTCTAAATGTAGTCTGACCAAAGCCTTTTAAAGCTTCAGAAGTATACCCCTGCTTTTACATTCTGGTCCTTTCGAAGTGAATGCTAACATTGTACTTGCGTTCCTAACAACTGATTCAACCTGCAAGTTTACCTGAAGAAAATCCTGGACTAGGACTCCTAAGTCGCTTTGCAATTCCGACTTCTGAATTTTCTCCCATTTAGAAAATAGGCTGTGCCTCTGTTCTTTTGTAGTTGGGGATAGATACAGTTCTCTGCAACCATGAACAATAGTCCAGAATACTGTGTTGCCTGCCCTTTGCTGGAGAGGTGTTTGCAGTCGGAGGTGGTGGACACAGTTGTGGCCTAAATAGGTATCAATACCATTTCTAAGAAAGAGATCCTGCATAGAAAGTATGAACGGGTAGGGGCTAAATTAAAAAACAGACCTCAAGAGTAGTAATCATGGCTTATTACCTAAGCTGTGAACAAATTGGGTTTGGGCAAATAAGTTTAGAGAGATTCATATGTGGCAGAAAGATTGTTGTAGGGCACCAGCACTGGGGTAAAGTTTTGTTGAGAATAATTTAATTTGCCCTGGAAAGTCTGCCATTGCATCTCTACTGTCCTGCGTTTAAATCTGGTTTCCCAATTCACTTTAGCCACTCTGTTTTCATACCTTTACGCATAAGCCTTTGTTTAGGTATAAAATGCTAATTTCAGACTCTTAACATGATGAATTTTCCATTATTTTTGCAATCACTATCACCAGAATTATTTTTACCATGGTGTTATTGATTAATATTGTCTCACTAGACATTAGCAGTCTGCTCCCTGGTTTGCTCCAGAATGCACTGCCCATTTGTTGGATAAGAGACTGTAAACTTGTCCACCTTGGCAGGGAAAGTAGAAAAGTAGCTATTTAGATTGAAAGAGATTGCAGAACTTCAAGATATTGAAATACTGGATGACCTAATATATGAATCTCAATGTTAGCATGTTAGTTAGCAAGTGATTATGAAAGTAGGTTCATGCAGGAAACATTTGGACAATAGAGATCTTTAATATTATATGCTTTAATTTAATAATTGAGAGGACCACGATTGTTATGAAGACCGATCTAACAGATTGGAGAGAGGCTAATTTTTGGGGGAGCTGAAAACTTGGAAAAAATGTAATGGATAACAATGTTGGTAAACAATGCTGTAGAACAGCCATTAGGAAACATTTAAAATTGGCTTGTTAGGGTACAGATGGAAATAATATTCCATTAAAAAGCAGAAATAAGCTATGTGTAAAAAGAAAATGAGAACAACGTAAAAATAATAAAACACCATGGATGAATAAAGATGTAAGGAAAATTAAAGATAAGGAAAAAACATGCACAAGTTGAGGGGATGCATGACGAGAGACGTTAAGGAGTTAGAGATTAATTATCAATGAACAAAAAAAATAAAATATTTTGTAGACATGCAACTAATAAAAGTAAAATATGAGGTGGGAATAGGGTCACTTATTGACAGAACATGGTAATATCCAAGACTATGTAGAAATTGCGGAAAAGGTAGTACGTTAAATCAGTATTTACCAAGGAAATGGGACACGTGGGCATGGCATCAAGTATTCAGATCAGAAGTGAAGTAACCATTTAAAATAAAAGCAAATGAAGCATAAAATATACGTATGAACTCTAAACAGAATCAAATCCTCATCTGGATGCAGTACATCAGTGTGTTTTAAACAAATCTAGCAAACAGCTAGTATAGGCATTACTACAAGTTTTAAATAATTTTCTGGAGATGCAGGAATTGACATTATAGACCTGGGAAAGACTATTATTAGAGAGCTGTAAACCAATCGGCTTAACGTTGGTGGGAGATGAAATTGAGAGAATAGAGAAACATTTAGAAACCAAAAATATAATACTAAATAATCCCCATTAGCCTTTGATGTGATGGCAGAATGCCTTCACTTCAGTTCTGAGGAAGGGTCACTGGACCCGAATCGTTAACTGTTTTTTCCTTCACAGATGCAGCCAGATCTGCTGAGTTTTTCCAGCAACTTTGTTTTTGTTCCTGATTTACAGCATCTGCAGTTCTTTCAGTTTTTAATCTCAAGGTATTCTGCAACAACTAGAATGGTAGAAGGTGAATTTAATAAACAGTTGTCAGAAAATTCTTATGTTCCGATGATTCGCTTTATCTGTATTCGGTTTGCAAGTGTGTCATACTTCATGAGTTGTTAATGAAGCATGGAGAGGCAGTGGTGTAGTGGTAATGACTTTGGACTCATCATTTGGAGCCCCAGGCTAAAGATCTAGAGACATGGATTTGAATACTGTGATGGCAGATGGTGGAACTTTGAACTCAGTAAAATATGGAATCAAAAGCTAGCCTGACAGCCACCATGTAACTACTGATGATTATCATAAAATCACATCCAGTTCACTAATGCCCTTTTAAAGAAGGAAATCTGCTGTTTTTACCTTGTCTGACCTATATGTGACTCCAGACCGACAACAATTGCCCTCTGAAATGGCCTAGAGAACCAATCATTTCAAAGGGCGACAAGGGATGCAATGACACCAATATCCAATACAAGTATAGAAGAAAGTATAACTTATCACATTTAAGATAAGAACAATTCTGGAATCTGTTGTCATATAAAAATAAAACATTAAGTGCCACCTTGTTTTATCATTGATTAAGATTATGCACGATCTGTACCCAAAATTTCATTCACTCATCCCAGCCGCAGATATCACAGAATCATAGAACCCCTACAATGTGGAAATAGGCCATTCAGCCAATTTGAGTCCACACCGACCCTCTGAAGAGTATCCTACCCAGACCCACCCTATCCTTGTAGCCCTGCATTTCTCATGGCTAATCCACCTAGATTGGACATCCTTGGATACTTTGGGCAGTTTAGCATAGCCAGTCCATCTAACCTGCGCATCTTTGGACTGTGGGAGAAAACCAGACCACGAGGAGGAAACCCACGCCGTCACGGGGCAAATGTGCAAACTCCACACGGACAGTTGCCTGAGAGTGGAATCGAACTCAGGACCCTGGCACTGAGGCATCAGTACTAACAACTTAGCCACAGTCTTATGATAAAATCTTACATAATAACAATCCATTGGTCTTGGTTCTTTTAAAAGATTAAATTGATCTAGCCTCCATAGTCTATTGAGGAAGAAATTTTCTAATTCCCACTAGCATTTTTGTGTGAAAAACAGCTTCATGATTTTCCTCTTGTATGCAATATTATGATGTTTGTCTGGATTCACTTACCAGAGGAAATAGTTCTTGATTACCTATTTAGAGATTCCTTTCATTATCATCATTTTTTATACAGTATAACTTTAAACAACTCAATGTTCTAAATTGAAGATAATAGAAATCAAGTTTATGCAATCTGTTTTAATTGTTAATGTTTAACACTTGATATCATTATGGTGTGATCCTTCTAACATCTATCTGACCGTATGGGTTAGGGGCTCTTTTTCTTATTTCTCAATTCTTTCTGATATAATTCATTCAATCCCTTTTACTTCCACCTGACAGACCTTTTGGAAACAAACTATATAATTGATTTTGGTAAAGAAAAGTCCATTCAACTGACTAATGTCTGCTTTTCATATTCTATTTTTCAATTGCATAGTTTGTATTATTATTTCAAGTCCTTATTGACTTTTGCATAACTGAGTTCTAATTTTTTAAAAAAATATATATATACCTTACTAAGATTTGCCCCCAATCAACGCAGATGTGGATTGTATACTTTTTTCTGATCTTCTCTCATTCATGTTACCTTTACACTTGACAAAATTCAAACAGCATGTCTCTCCACCAAGCATGGTCATCTTTTATGAAGAATAATGACCGAAATTAAATATAGCTATCCAAATATGATCTGATCAGAAGATTCTAGAGTTTGGCGTATCTTTGTAACCTTGTACTCTAGTATTATGTCTATCTATTACAGCGGTTTAATACTATATGCAAACTGTTTCCCTGTTTCAGCACATTTTTTCTAATAGGCACCAGCATTAATGAAAATAAACATAATTGCATCATTTAGAATTGCATTGTGGTGAATATGCACATTCATTAAAGGAAAAATAAACTTGAACATTCTCAAATATTCCTGATATTTCATCATTGGCTTTACTTGTTTCTGTACATTAGTTGCACGCAATTTATACAGTTCATTTAAATCACCTAAAATGTCCTGTGTATCTGATCAAACTGTTTTTATTGTAGCTCAAAATCTTCATACATTTTAAACCCACTAACTCAACTGAAAATTTAACCATTTTTAACACTCTTTCTTTAAATGAAAATATCATTTTATATCCACTTACCAATGTTTGTAAGTTTTCTGTTACTTCTGAACATAAGTCAAGATTAGAATCCGTTTCAGTTTTGTTTGAAACATAAAGTATGGCAGAAAGTAATGTTAAAACTCGTCCACCAACCCTCAGATGGCTAAATTCAGTGTCTTACATGAACTGTCCGGGTTGCAATCAGCCGCTCCTTTTTATTTGATTACTTATTTAATAGGTTGATTGCTTGGGGTTAGTTTTGTCAGTGGAAAGTACGAGTAATATTTGTTCAACAGATCACTTGGACAAAAGTCTTCTCTGTACTTTTTATAATATTTTTATGACTTTTAATTGTCACCAAGAAAGGTAACACAGGTCAAAGCACATGTTTTAATTTGGAAATTGCCGTTCATTCCCTTTTGATGTTTTATGGATGTAGAATAGTTACTGCTAATTTAAGGAATTCAAGTAAGATGCACCTTTTATCTGACTAATGAAAGTAGCAACACACTTCTTCCACTGGTATCTGTCCAGATTGATATTCACAGCAAATTGAAGTATCATTTTGCCTCACATTCAATGGATCATGGTATTCACAGTTGATATTTCCATGTACAAATCTGTAGCAGACCTATTTTGTCTTTGTATTGTTGCTATTATGAAATGTTGTTTCACTGACTGCCAAAAGCATATTAGGGGAGGAATGTGTTAGCCTGGCCCCCACCTTTGATTTTGTCTGGCTTGAATGACCCTACCAAGATTTCCACTCCTGCCAGTGTATGTCATAAAGTCAGAGAAGCACATGAGCTCTGCATTTAGAAGGGCACTGTGTGATTGGAATAAGTCAACACAGTTTTTCTAAAGGAAAATCCGATTTGACAAGCTTTATGGGGTTTTTTGAGGATGTAACTGGTAAGGTAGATAAAGGGGAACTGTTTGATATTGTATTCCTGGATTTCTGAAAGGCTTTTGAGAAGATGCAATGCAGAAGGATAATAGGCAACTTAAGGAGTTGATGATAACATATTGCATGAATAGAAAATTTACTAATGACCAGGAAGCAGAGAGTATGTGTAAATAGAGCATTTTCAAATTAGCAAGCAGTGAATAGTGAAGTAGTATAACAGTCACTGCTGGGGTCTTCAGCTAGTTACAATCTACATTAATGACTTAAGAAACAGAGTGATTTATCCATGTTTGCTGATGGTACAAAGCTAGCTGGAAGGCTAAGCTTTGGGGATGACACAAAGGCTGCAAAGAGATATGGAAAGATGAAGTCAGTGAGCAACAAGATGGCAGATTGATTATAATATGGAGAAGTGTCAAATTATTCATTTTGGCCCTAAGAATAGAAAAGTAGAATATATTTTCACAAGGTGTGAAATTGAAGTGTTGATTTTCAAACAGACTTGGATGTCCTTGTACAATGCTTGCAGAGAGATGCATGCAGCAAGAGCAAGCAATTAAGAAGGCAAATGGCATATATGTCTTACATAGAAATTTGAAGTGCAGTAATAAATGTTTTTAAAAATCTTATTATAATTGTACAGATTTTTGGTGAGACCACGTGTGGAGTATTGTTGCAGTTTAGTCTCCACATGTAAGAAAATAGTCACTTGCTTTGGAGGTGGTGCAGCAAAGGTTCATTAAGTTTATCCTTGGGATGAGTAGATTGTTCTATAATAAAATGCTGAGCTAACTGGGTCTATATTCTGAAGAGTGGTGATCTCATTGAAATGTTTCTGAAGGGGCTTGATAGAGTAGATTCTAAGAGATTGTTTACACTAATAAGGGAATCTATAACGTGGATGCAGGGGCTACAGTCTCAGGAAAAGGAGCTGATTTTTCAGGGCTGTGATGAGGATATTGTGAATCACGATCATTAAATACATTTAAGGCTGGGGTAGACAGAATTTTTAACCTTCCAGGGAACCAAGAGATGTGGAGCAGGCAGTAACAAAGTGGAGTTGAAGCACCAGATCAGCCATGATTGTACTGAATAACAGAGCAGGCTCAGTGAGCTGTTTGGTCTATTTGTGCTTATCTATCTTATCTTCTGTTCTGTCCCATCCCATTAAGGTACAAACCTAAGGAAAACATGCCAGTTAGTGTATAACATCATTCCATGTTATTGATTGCAGAACTATACAATGTGGCCGAAATTGAGGAAAGTTCCATGTAGTTCAGCCTTTTTGATATCTAAAGGGAATACTTTAGATTGAATGTAGCTACTTTTCTCATTTCACGAGTAATAGTTATATTGTGTAATCGTAAATACACGTGACAGTTTACACTGGTATTTCTGGCTAAATTGCAATCACATTTTAAAAGAATGCAAATTATAAAGAACCTTATGTCGATACACTTGCTAACCAGTCTATTCTTACTGTGTTGAATTCGAGAAGAAATAGAAAATGCTATGATTTATTCCCCTCATTAGGAATACGAAATGTGATAATTTCCTTGGCTTGGTTAAAACGCTTCGCATCAAACTACTTGTTTTTTAAAATGGTTGCAATTGCAATAGGTGAGATTCAACAAAGTACAAGACAATTGTTTTTTTTAAATTTGCTTTTGGTGGTTTTGTTTGAGGCAGCTGCATGAGCCAGTGTGCTGGGAGCATAGGCCCTATTTTGTATGTCCAACTTAACAAGAATGATTCATTAATCGTATCAATGAAAAATGTTACCTCACAACTGTACAGAATTTGAAGCCTTGTACTGAATTCTCAAATCATCAACACCTGAATCAGAGACAAGAGTTGCCAGATCAGCAAACTTAATATTTTAAAATATAGAAAACTAATCAGTGAGGAGCGATAACAACTTTCCCCTCAGTGAATTTTCTATGTCTGGCTGTAGCTTCCATCACTTGTTCTGCTGAGTGTTCATTTGGCCATGATGGAGAAAGAGGAACTTTCTATGGGAGCACCCCAGCATCACAGATATCAAGAAAAGTGTAAAGACACAAGATACTGCAAAGGCAATGGGCTCCGACAATATCCTGGCATTAGTACTGATTGCCCTCGGCCAATCTACGGCTTGTACATCGATGTATTGTAAGGCCAGATGGTGTGATATTCACTGATGATTGCACAGTGCTGGTAGTACATCAGAAGTATTCACAATTCCTTAGATGCTGAAGCAGCCCTTGACAAAAGTCCAGCAAGACCTGGACAGTATCCAGGTTGGGGCTGGCAAGTGGTTAGTAACGTTTGTGTAACTCAAATGCCAGGCAATAACCATGTCTAACAGGAGATAATCTATAGACATTGGTAATGCCATTGAATGTCAAGGATTGTTATTTCAGTTTCTATCTTTATGTATATGTTCCCTATGAACATTTTAATTGAAAGTGAAATCCTTAATAAAATAAACTAAGTTTATTATGATTGGCTGCTACTCTACTTGATGACATCACTGTTACCGGATGCCTGGAATTCCGCTTGATGTGCGCTGGCTTCAAGCTAATATCAGGAAAGGAGAAATTTACTTCACAAAGCTTGTTGATCTTTGTGGACAACTTTCTTCAAGGCAAAAGACCATTTAAGAATCCTTATTTAAAGATGAACAATACTTTCTACAATTTTCAGTAATCAATTATTTTAACAAGTGCATAGCTTAAAATTAAAAGTAGGTAAATTATTTAAGGCTTTTATGTGGTATGGTATCCGGATTCTGTGGTGTCATCGGTACCATTGCTCAAACTGCACGGTAATTGTGGGTGAATTTGCTCCCCGTGTAAGTAAGTTTAGTTATGGGGACAAAACAGAATCAGTAAAGTCACCCTCCAAAGGAGATTGGACTGAATTTCTGAGGAGTCCTAATCTCGGGCTGCCTGCCTCCTGTACTTTTCAGTAAGTGCTGAAGAGAATGGGATTGGAGGAGCAGTGAGCAGTGTAAGCTGGCAAGAATGAAGGACATGAGCAGTCACTAGGGAAGTATTTTACTGAGGGAATGGGGGGATGGCAGCATTTTTGCCTATCCCTGGTTGCCCTCGAAGGTGGCAGTGAGCTGCCTTCTTGAATTGCTGACGTCCATTTGCTATCATTACACCTAAACTACCATTAGAGAGAGTGTTCCACAACTTTGACCAGGTGACACTGAAGGAACAGTAACATTTTTTCCCAAGTCTGGATGGTGAGTGGTTTGGAGGGGATCTTTCAGGTGATGGTATTCCCATGCCCTTACTCTCCAAATGGTAGTGGTTGTGGGTTTCAGGGGTGCTATTTAAGGCACCTTGATGAATTTCTGTAGTGCATCTTGTAGCATGGTACATGCTGCTAATGAGTGCTGGTGGAATGGGTGTTGGTGGTGGAGTGAATGAAAGGAATCACGTCCATATACAATCATGTGGGGGCTGCTTTGTACCAGATGGTGTGGGGTGTTCTTGAGTCTTACTGGAGCAGCAGTCATTCAGGCAAATGGGGAGTATTCCATCAAACTCCTGACTTGTGCCTTGTAGGTCGTGGACAGGCTCGAGGGACTCAGGAGGTGAATTGGTCACTGCAAAATTCCTGGCCTCTGGCCTATTCTTCTAGCCACTGTATTTATGTGGCTAGTCCAATTCAGTTTCTGGTTAATGGTAATCCCCAATAGTGAAAGTTGGATTTTCTTGTGTTGGAGATGGTCATTACCTAGCACTGTATGATGTGAATGTTACTTGTCAATTGTCAGGCCAAACCTGGATATTGTCCAGATTGTTCTGCACTTAGTTGTGGACTACTTCAGTATCTGAGGAGCCATGAATAAAGCTGAATGTTAAGCAATTGTCAGTAAGCTTACCAACTTCTGAGCTAATGATGGAAAGAAGGTCATTGATGAAAAACTAAAGATGGTTGAGTCAAGGATAGTACCCTGCAGGGCTCCTGCAGAGATGTCCTGGAGTTAAAATGACTCATATTCAATGACCAAATCATTTACTATTGCAGCAAGTGTGACTCCAACATACAGCATGTTCCATCTGATTCCTGTTAATTCCAGTTTTGCTAGGACTGCTTGATGCCACATGCAGCTGAATGCAGACTTGATGTCAAGGGTAGTCATTCTCACCTTACCTCTGAAATTCAGCTCTTTTGTTTGAATTCGGGTTAATGATATCAGGAGCTCATTGGCTCTGGTGGAACCCAAAGTGAGGGTGCCAAGCAATGCCGCTGAGGCAGTTAGGCATGGGGTGGGCCTGAGGGTAGGTTGTGCTGCCTGTCAGGAGATCTGTCTACTGGGATGGGAGTATGGTTGCTCTATCCTGGGGGAGGGAAAGCAAGCTGAAAGGAGTGATTGGGAGAATAAGGGACAGGACAAGGACATTGGGGAATGGGGGACAACTGAAAAGTGGGTGTAGGGAGGGGTGGCTGCAAGGGGGAAGAAGACAAGAGGCTGAAAGAGGGGAAAACTACAAGGGGTTGGCAAATGAGAGGAAGATTGCAATAAGTTTGAGGGAGAGGGGAGGCTGCAATGAAGGGAAAACAACTTTTAACCTGGCATTAAAGCATATTCTAATAAATAGGAATCAGGAAAACTGAAAACATGAAATCATTGGCAAGTTCCTGACAAATGAATGTGGAATATTTAGTTCAAGGCTACCTCTATTCTGGAGCTACTAATTGGAGAAAAACTACTCTAATGAACACTGTTGATTGTTAAATTTGAAATTGAAATTGAGATTGGGACTGGAGATGCAGTAAAAATAGTAGTAGCCTTGCTAAAGTCTTCTAGATTTGTGGTTGTGACTCGATTAGATGTGACCTCATTATTTTGTTTCCTCATTTGCCATGACATCATAAGTTTGTAATGGTGTGTTTAGGGTGATGACATTTTGAATCTAGAAGCAAGTTATTTTGATTAACTTTTGTTGCTAACTTATGCATGTTGTCTCGTGCCAATTTTAAATATTATGGTTTCCAAGAAATGAATGTTTTGTTTTAAGTTCTGCCTTTAAGTTTGATGGCGGGTTGATTATTATTGAGGATGTTGATGAATTTCTCTCATTTTGATTCTGTAAAGAGTCCAGAAACCACATGGCAACATGAATATGGGAGTTAATGTTACTGAATGATAAATAGTCAGTGAGAATGAAAAAGGAGCCTCTCAAAATCAAAAGGTAGTCCTTACAAATCAAAACTAGCTCTTGAGAAGATCTCAAAAAGAGCCCTCAAAAGAAAAATTATTTTAAGACCCATTCAGTATATAGAATCAGTGCCTTTTGTTTTACTTGTTTTTATTAGCTCGTGTGCTCCTTTTGTCTGATGTCAGTTTCAGTGCTTTACCAGATTTGTCCTTGATCTTCTGCTTTCTGTTTAATTGATCCTTCAGTGTTCAGCATGGTATTTGAGATTCTTAATTGCATTATATTTATGTGCTGTAGTTTTGCCTAATGTGAGCTACTTTAATTCTTTCTCTGATTATCCTGTACACTGCTTTATTTATCTGGCTGAAAATACCCTGCAAGTAAATGTAACTGCTTACCTGAAAAATGGAGATTGTAGCACAGAATGTCTTGCTTTTGCTTGTGTCTAGTAAACTCGAAGACGATGCAAGATATTTTTGTCATCCCTTACCATTCACAGGGCTTAATAGTTCTGCAACATTTATAGAATATTCCTTTTGTATTGTCACAATTTTTCCTGTATAAATAAAGCAAAAATTGTTCTTTAACCACCAGCAAGTAAATTATTGAATAATCATTTACAGTATATGGTTTCCTTAGAATATATGTTCTAAGTGACCCCTCAGGGTTTTAAATTACTTGCATAAGTGAATGTTTCTTGAGATTTTTTTAAAGATTAACTGCATCAACAAGCAGGTTTCTATCACAGTTTGTTTACTTCAGCATTATTGGAGCTCACAGAAAATTTATCTTGACAATGAGACTTCTTTCCCAGTCATTGTTGTTTTAGATTAGTGATAAAAATTGTCTGCTGTGAATATAGTCATAGTGTCAAATTTCATCTTGATTTCTTATTACTTCTACCATCAATACCATCACCTCAATGCTCAGTGGAATAAAGTAGAAGTATTGCTATTCAAGTGACAGGATGATAGTGATGTTTAAAACTTTGGTTAAAACATTTCATTTAAAAAAAATTATTGACAATTCTTGTGTCGGCCGAAGTTAATGGGAAACATTTTTAAAGTTGACAGATATTGCTGGAAATGGCTTCATTGATTACACAACTTTTTAAAGTTAAGAATCACCTGTAGCTGTGATGCATTTCGCACCTAGTTGCTTTGAAGTATCAGATCCAAAGATTATTTTTAATATTTGGAATGCTTCTTCCGGTAGTTGTCAGTTTTTCAAGTGAACTGATAAACGTTTCCAAGCTTTTACTGTATCACTTGGATTCAGTGAAGCTAGGTCGAAGTCTTGGAAATTCTTCCCGAACGTGATTGTGGGTATACCTACACCAAAAGAGCTTCACTGGTTTAAAAAAAGCCATAATTTAGAGGTGCCAGTGTTGGACTGGGGTGGACAAAATCAGAAGTCCCTCAACACTAGGTTGTAGACCAACAGGTTTATTTGGAGTCACACAAACTTTTAGAGTGCAACCCCTTTGTCGGGTGCAGTGTGCACCTGACCAGACAAGGGACTGAACTCTGAAATCTTGTGCAATTCCACATAAACATGTTGGACTAAAACCTGGTATTGTGAGACTTCTGGTCTGGTTCAAAAAGGCAACTTGCCACCACTTTCTCAAAGGCAGTTAGGGATGGGTAATAAATGCTGGTCCAACCAGCAAAGTCCACTTCTCATGACTGAAAGCACGAACAAAATTCCATATAGTGTGAAATGATGTGTTTTGGAAAGAAAAAAGAGGAGGTGCAATACGAACCAAACGGTATGATCTAAAAGAAGTAATGGAATTGCAAAACCTTTTATCTGTGTGTACCCAAATCTTTGAAGAAAGTTTTAAAAAAGACATCTGTTACCTTTTGGATTAATTCAACTAGGAATGGAGCATAAAAGCAAGGACACTAAATCTTTAGAAAAGTATAGGCCCTAGATGAAGTATTGGGGCCAATTCTGGTTTAGTAAGAGCATTCAGAAGAGCTTTTTGTGACAAGACTGAGGGACTTGAGTTATGTGGAGAAACAAAGGTTGGCCTCTTCAGAGCTATAAAGGGGAGATTTGGTCATGAATCAAACTCATGAAAGATTTTGAAAGTATATATAAAGCTGTTCCTTGCAGCAGAAGGGTGAACAGTTGGAGAACACAAATTTAAGGTTATTGGCAAAAGAACCAGTGCATCATAAGGAAAATAAAATTACAGTAGCTATGATCTGCAGTGCATTGTCTATAAGACTGGTGGAGCAAATTTAATCATAACTTTCAAAAAGGAAGTGGACAAATACTTGAGGTAATAGGTACTGCAGATGCTGGAGAGTCCGAGATAACAAGGTGTGGAGCTGGATGAACACAGCAGGCCAAGCAGCATCTTAGGAGCAGGAAAGCTTGACGTTTCAGGCCTAGACCCTTCATCAGAAATGGGGGAGGGGGAAGAGGGTTCTGAAATAAATAGGGAGAGAGGGGGAGGTGGATAGAAGATGGATAGAGGACAGGATAGGTGGAGAGGAGACAGACAAGTCAAAGAGGCGGGGATGGAGCCCGTGAAGTGAGTGTAGGTGGGGAGGGAGGGAGGAGATAGGTCAGTCCAGGGAGGACAGACAGGTCAAGGGGGCGGGCTGAGGTTAGTAGAAAGGAGATGGGGGTGTGGCTTGAGGTGGGAGGAGGGGATAGGTGAGAGGAAGGACGGGTTAGGGAGGCGGAGATGAGCTGGGCTGGTTTTGGGATGCGGTTGGGGGAGGGGAGATTTTGAAGCTTGTGACGTCCACATTGATACCACTGGGCTGCAGGGTTCCCAGGCTGAATATGATTTGCTGTTCCTGCAGCCTTTGGGTGGCATCACTGTGGCATTGCAGGAGGCCCAGGATGGACATGTCGTCTGAGGAATGGGAGGGGGAGTTGAAATGGTTCGCAACTGGGAGGTGCAGTTGTTTGTTGCGAACTGAGCGCAGGTGTTCTGCAAAGCGGTCCCCAAGCCTCCGCTTGGTTTCCCCGATGTAGAGGAAGCCACAACGGGTAGAGCGGATGCAGTATACCACATTGGCAGATGTGCAGGTGAACATCTACTTGATGTGGAAATTCTTCTTGGGGCCTGGGATTGGGGTGAGGGAGGAGGTGTGGGGGCAGGTGTAGCACTTCCTGCAGTTGCAGGGAAAAGTGCCGGGTGTGATGGGGCTAGAGGGGAGTGTGGAGCGGACAAGGGAGTCACGGAGAGAGTGGTCCCTCCGGAAAGCAGACAAGGGTGGGGAGGGAAAAATGTCTTTGGTGGGGTCGGATTGCAGATGGCGGAAGTGTCGGAGGATGATGCATTGGTTCCGGAGGTTGGTGGCGTCTGGTACGTGAGGACGAGGGGGATTCTTTTTTGGTTGTTATTGCGGGGACGGGGTGTGAGGGATGAGTTGCGGGAAATGCGGGAGACACGGTCAAGGGTGTTCTCGACCACTGCGGGGGGGAAGTTGCGGTCCTTGAAGAATGAGGACATCTGAGATGTACGGGAGTGGAATGCCTCATCCTGGGAGCAGATGCGGCGGAGGCGAAGGAATTGGGAATTGGGAATAGGGGATGGCGTTTTTGCAGGAAGGTGGGTGGGAGGAGGTGTATTCTAGGGAGCTGTGGGAGTCGGTGGGCTTGAAATGGATATCGGTTTCTAGGTGGTTACCCGAGATGGAGACAGAGAGGTCCAGGAAGGAGAGAGAAGTGTTGGAGATGGTCCAGGTGAACTTCAGGTTGGGGTGGAAGGTGTTGGTGAAGTGGATGAACTGTTCAAGCTCCTCGTGGGAGCACGAGGTGGTGCCGATACAGTCATCAATGTAACGGAGGAAGAGGTGGGGTTTAGGTCCAGTGTAGGTGCGGAAGAGGGATTGTTCCACGTAACCTACAAAGAGGCAGGCATAGCTTGGGCCCATGCTGGTAACCATGGCCACCCCCTTTGTCTGTAGGAAGTGGGAGGAATTGAAAGAGAAGTTGTTGAGGGTGAGGACGAGTTCGGCTAAGCAGATGAGGGTGTCAGTGGAGGGGGATGAGTCAGGTCTGCGGGACAGGAAGAAGTGGAGGGCCTTTAATCCATCAACATGGGGAATACAGGTGTATAGGGACTGGACGTCCATAGTAAAAATGAGGTGTTGGGGACCGGGGAATTGGAAGTTCTGGAGGAGGTGGAGGGTGTGGGTGGTGTCACAGACGTAGGTAGTGAGTTCCTGGACCAAGGGGGTGAAAATGGAGTCTAGGTAGGTGGAGATGAGTTCGGTGGCGCAGGAGCAGGCAGAGACAATGGGTCGACCAGGGCATTCAGGTTTGTGGATTTTGGGGAGGAGGGAGAAGCGGGCGGTGCGGGGTTGGGGAACGATGAGGTTGGAGGCAGTGGGTGGGAGGTCACCTGAGGTGATGAGGTTGTGGATGGTTTGGGAGATGATGGTTTGGTGCTCGGGGGTGGGGTCATGATCCAGGGGGCGGTAGGAGGAGGTGTCAGAGAGTTGGCGCCTGGCCTCAGCGATGTAGAGGTCAGTGCGCCATACTACAACTGCACCTCCCTTGTCCGCGGGTTTTATGGTGAGGTTGGGATTGGAGTGGAGGGCTGCACGTTCTGCGGTGGAGAGGTTGGAGTGTTTGAGAGGGGTAGAGAGGTTGAGGCGATTGATGTCTCGACGGCAGTTGGAGATGAAGAGGTCAAGGGAGGGTAGGAGGCCTTGGGGTGATGTCCAGCAGGAGGGCTGGTGTTGGAGGCGGGAGAAGGGGTCAGTAGAATCTAACCCTCCATCTCATCGTCTCCAACCTCATCGTTCCCCAACCCCGCACCGCCCGCTTCTATCTCCTCCCCAAAATCCACAAACCTGAATGCCCTGGTCGACCCATTGTCTCCGCCTGCTCCTGCGCCACCGAACTCATCTCCACCTACCTAGACTCCATTTTCACCCCCTTGGTCCAGGAACTCCCTATCTCCGTCCGTGACACCACCCACGCAATTCCCCGGTCCCCAACACCTCATTTTTACTATGGACGTCCAGTCCCTATACACCTGTATTCACCATGCAGATGGATTAAAGGCCCTCCGCTTCCTCCTGTCCTGCAGACCTGACCAATCCCCCTCCACTGACACCCTCATCCGCTTAGCCGAACTCGTCCTCACCCTCAACAACTTCTCTTTCAATTCCTCCCACTTCCTCCAGACAAAGGGGATGGCCATGGTTACCCACATGGGCCCAAGCTATGCCTGCCTCTTTGTAGGTTACGTGGAACAATCCCTCTTTCGTACCTACACTGGACCTAAACCCCACCTTTTCCTCCGTTACATTGATGACTGCATCGGCGCCGCCTCGTGCTCCCACGAGGAGCTCGAACAGTTCATCCACTTCACCAACACCTTCCACCCCAACCTGAAGTTCACCTGGACCATCTCCAACACTTCTCTCTCCTTCCTGGACCTCTCTGTCTCCATCTCGGGTAACCACCGAGAAACCGATATCCATTTCAAGCCCACCGACTCCCACAGCTCCCGAGAATACACCTCCTCCCACCCACCTTCCTGCAAAAATGCCATCCCCTATTCCTTCGCCTCCGCCGCATCTGCTCCCAGGATGAGGCATTCCACTCCCGTACATCTCGGATGTCCTCATTCTTCAAGGACCGCAACTTCCCCCCCGCAGTGGTCGAGAACGCCCTCGACCGTGTCTCCCGCATTTCCCGCAACTCATCCCTCACACCCCGTCCCCGCAATAACAAGCAAAAAAGAATCCCCCTTGTCCTCATGTAACACCCCACCAACCTCCGGATCTAACGCATCATCCTCCGACACTTCCGCCATCTGCAATCCGACGCCACCACCAAAGACATTTTTCCCTCCCCACCCTTGTCTGCTTTCCGGAGGGACCACTCTCTCCGTGACTCCCTTGTCTGCTCCACACTCCCCTCCAGCCCCACCACACCTGGCACTTTTCCCTGCAACCGCAGGAAGTGCTACACCTGCCCCCACACCTCCTCCCTCACCCCAATCCCAGGCCCCAAGAAGACTTTCCACATCAAGCAGATGTTCACCTGCACATCTGCCAATGTGGTATACTGCATCCGCTGGACCCGTTGTGGCCTCCTCTCAATCGAGGAAACCAAGCGGAGGCTTGGGGACCGCTTTGCAGAACACCTGCGCTCAGTTCACAACAAACAACTGCACCTCCCAGTCGCGAACCATTTCACCTCCCCCTCCCATTCCTCAGACGACATGTCCATCCTGGGCCTCCTGCAATGCCACAATGATGCCACCCGAAGGCTGCAGGAACAGCAAATCATATTCAGCCTGGGAACCCTGCAGCCCAATGGTGTCAATGTGGACGTCACAAGCTTCAAAATCTCCCTTCCCCCAACCGCATCCCAAAACCAGCCCAGCTTGTCTCCGCCTCCCTAACCTGTTCTTCCTCTCACCTATCCCCTCCTCCCACCTCAAGCCGTACCCCCATTTCCTACCTACTAACCTCAGCCCGCCCCCTTGACCTGTCTATCCTCCCTGGACTGACCTATCTCCTCCCTACCTCCCCACCTACACTCACCTTCACTGGCTCCATCCCCGACTCTTCGACTTGTCTGTCTCCTCTCCACGTATCCTCTCCTCTATCCATCTTCTATCCACCTCCCCCTCTCTCCCTATTTATTTCAGAACCCTCTTCCCCTCCCCTATTTCTGACGAGGGGTCTCGGCCCGAAACGTCAAGCTTTCCTGCTCCTAAGATGCTGCTTGGCCTGCTGTGTTCACCCAGCTCCACACCTGGATAAATACTTGAATAGGAAAGAAATGATAGAACCATGGGAAAGACTAATTTTTTCCCCGAAAGACTGAGCATAGGCATGAAGGACTGAATCCTCTCCTCCTCTGCAGTTCCTATGATTAATAATAATGTCTACCATTAAGCATATTATTTTGGCTGTTGGATTGTCAAATATGCAACCAGTCCCCAAGCAGCTTGTTTGATAAAGCATAATCAAAAGCAGTATAGTCACTCCTATGAGAGATAAAAGGTCCTGCAGATGCTGGAGAATCCGAGATAACAAGCATGGGGCTGGATGAACACAGCAGGTCAAGCAGCATCATAGGAGCAGGAAAACTTGACGTTTCGGGCCTCAACCCTTCATCAGAAATGGGGGAGGGGAAGAGGGTTCTGAAATGAATAGGGAGAGAGGGGGAGGCGGATAGAGAATGGATAGAGGAGAGGATAGGTGGAGAGGAGGCAGACAAGTCGAAGAGGCGGGGATGGAGCCAGTAAAAGGTGAGTGTAGGTAGGGGGATAGGGAGGAGATAGGTCAGTCCAGGGAGGACGGACAGGTCAATGGGGTGGGATGATGTTCGTAGATCGGAGATGGGGGTGGGGCTTGAGGTGAGAGGAAAAACAGGTTCGGGAGGTGGAGATGAGCTGGGCTGGTTTTGGGATGCGGTTGGGGGAGGGGAGATTTTGAAGCTTGTGAAATCCACATTGATGCCATTGGGCTGCAGGGTTCCCAGGCTGAATATGATTTGCTGTTCCTGCAGCCTTCGGGTGGCATCACTGTGGCATTGCAGGAGGCCCAGGATGGACATGTCGTCTGAGGAATGGGAGGGGGAGTTGAAATGGTTCGCGACTGGGAGGTGCAGTTGTTTGTTGCGAACTGAGCACAGGTGTTCTGCAAAGCGGTCCCCAAGCCTCGGCTTGGTTTCCCCGATGTAGAGGAAGCCACAACAGGTACAGCGGATGCAGTATACTACATTGGCAGATGTGCAGGTCACCAACACCTTCCACCCCAACCTGAAGTTCACCTGGACCATCTCCAACACTTCTCTCTTCTTCTTGGACCTCTCTGTCTCCATCTCGGGTAACCACCTAGAAACCGATGTCCACTTCAAGCCCACTGACTCCCACAGCTACCTGGAATACACCTCCTCCCACCCACCTTCCTTCAAAAATGCCATCCCCTATTCCCAATTCCTTCGCCTCCGCCGCATCTGCTCCCAGGATGAGACATTCCACTCCCGTACATCCCAAATGTCCTCATTCTTCAAGGACCGCAACTTCCCCCCCACAGTGGTCGAGAATGCCCTTGACTGTGTCTCCCGCATTTCCCGGAACACATCCCTTACGCCCCATCGCCGCAATAATAACCAAAAAAGAATCCCCCTCGTCCTCACATACCACCCCACCAGCCTCCGGATCCAACGCATCATCCTCCGACACTTCCGCCATCTGCAATCAGACCCCACCACCAAAGACATTTTTCCCTCCCCACCCTTATCTGCCTTCTGGAGGGACCACTCCCTCCGTGACTCCCTTGTCCGCTCCACACTCCCCTCCAGCCCCACCACACCCGGCACTTTTCCCTGCAACCGCAGGAAGTGCTGCACCTGCCCCCACACCTCCTCCCTCACCCCAATCCCAGGCCCCAAGAAGACTTTCCACATCAGGCAGATGTTCACCTGCACATCTGCCAATGTGGTATACTGCATCCGCTGTACCTGTTGTGGCTTCCTCTACATCGGGGAAACCAAGTGGAGGCTTGGGGACCGCTTTGCAGAACACCTGCGCTCAGTTCGCAACAAACAACTGCACCTCCCAGTTGCGAACCATTTCAACTCCCCCTCCCATTCCTCAGACGACATGTCCATCCTGGGCCTCCTGCAATGCCACAGTGATGCCACCCGAAGGCTGCAGGAACAGTAAATCATATTCAGCCTGGGAACCCTGCAGCCCAATGGTATCAATGTGGATTTCACAAGCTTCAAAATCTCCCCTCCCGCAACCGCATCCCAAAACCAGCCTAGCTCATCTCCACCTCCCTAACCTGTTTTTCCTCTCACCTCAAGCCCCACCACCATCTCCTGTCTCCTAACATCATCCCGCCCCCTTGACCTGTCCGTCCTCCCTGGACTGACCCATCTCCTCCCTACCCCACTACCTACACTCACCTTTTACTGGCTCCATCCCCGCCTCTTCGACTTGTCTGCCTCCTCTCCATCTATCCTCTCCTCTATCCATCCTCTATCCGCCTCCCCCTCTCTCCCTATTTATTTCAGAACCCTCTTCCCCTCCCCCATTTCTGATGAAGGGTCTCGGCCCGAAATGTCAAGTTTTCCTGCTCCTATGATGCTGCTTGACCTGCTGTGTTCATCCAGCCCCATGCTTAGTCACTCCTATGCTTTCCCACCCGGAACTCCGATTTAATATTCGGACAAAAGGGCCAATTCCCTCAATGTTTGTAACTCTCTTCTCTGCATAACATGAAATGTTACAACATTTCCTCTCCTCCCCAATTGTAAGTTGGCTAGCAATCTGGCTGTACAGAATTGTTTGAGATATCTTTAGATGAGAGACTACTAAATCAATTAGGAGTCATAGGCTTGAGAAATTGCAGTGGACAAATGGATTGAAAATTTTTAATAATTGTGTGAATTGTTGGGGATGTCTGGAGAATGGAGATTGCCTTTCAATAAAACAATTCTGATCATATACAAATCCCTGTCCTAGTCTACCACAGTCATGTAACCTCTACCATGAGGTGCATACACTGTAGGCAAACATCTTGAGAACTCTTAAGTAAAGTCCTTGTGTTAACATATTTCTATGTTGTATGCTTGAAACATGGTGTCAGAAGAGGTTCTAAGATGTGTCCAGAGCTAAAATAAAAAGTACAGCTGTAGATCTGTGAATTGCCACTAATTAACTGTAGTCTTGCTTCTTTTTAAAAATAAAAACTGTTTACGAGGAAACAGCCACAGCATTCCACATTCTAATTCCTGCTCACATTACTGGGGATATGAATCAGAATTAAAAATTCTCCCGCTAACAGTGGCAAATTATGCAATATCTACGGACTTGCTGAGTAAACCAGAAAAAGAACAAGTCTGTACACCTTTATTGCTGTTGGGAAGAGACTGTGTTTCAAAATTGCACGCATGGAAGAGTGAGAAAGAAATCACATGGCAGAAATTTTAAAAGACCTGATGACCCCCTTTCAGGCCAAGGTGCATGTTCTGTATGAACAATGTGTGTTCAATATTAGTGACAAAAGGGGAAGAAAACAGATCGATTTATATCACCCTTCCCTCAGTTCACTGTAACCTGTGAATTTACCCAACTAAAAGATGAGCTAATTTAAACCCTTAAGTATGTTGGGTATAAGAGACTCCAATATGACAGTGCAACTACTAAACCAATCTGACTTATAAAAGCTCTGACATTATAAATCAGCATTTACAGTCCATGCTTATGAGAACAGGTGAATTTGTCCACAATACGAAGAAGCAGCCAAGACCTATTCAATATTATTAATAAGATCTGTCCACATCATTGAAAAATGGCCTACACCTTACACTTGCAACAATGTGGAAAAAAAGCAACAAGTATCTATGGAAGAGCCAACGGAAAAATCAAGCTCGATGAACAAGTTGCAAATATTGTGCCGGTCATCACAACATGAAAATCATGTGCATTGTGAATAAAACAGCGTTTTAACTGCAAGAAGCTAAACAATTTTGCATGAATATGTTCGTCTAGCAAGCAGACACAAAACTATAAAGATAATTGCTACAAAGATGTCAGACAATTATTTGGTTGAATCAAGTATGGCTACTAGAGAGCGAGAGAGAGCGCTAAAATGTAATCTATGCTGGTCAGAAACAAACACCTAACTGTTCTAAACCTAGTTTCTAGCACTTGGTCTGTAGTCTTGTTATCCCTTGCCATCACAAGCGTACAAGTAAATACATGTTATGAGTGTAAATGTTGAATGTTTCTACCCCTAACACCCTTCTAGGCAATGAATTCTGGCTTCTTATCACCCTCTGGATGAAAAATCTTTCCTCACATCCCCTCTAAATCTCTTGCTCCTTACCATAAATCTATGCCCCTGGTCATTGATCCCTCCATCTGTCTTCATAACTGAAACTTTCCAGCCCAGGCAACATCCTGTTAAATTTTCTCTGCATCCTCTTCAGTGCAATTACATCCCTCCTATAATATGGATTCCAGAGTTGCACACAATGTTCTAGCTGTGACCTAACAAATGGTTTTATACCATTACAGCATTACTTCCCTCCTTTTAAACTCCTTGCCTGCGCCAACAAAGGCAGGTATCCCATATGACTTCGTACCCACTTTATCTACTTGCCTTACTCTCTTAAGGAGCTGGTGGATACGCACACTAAGTTCCCTCTGATGCTTGGTGCTTCCCAGGGCCCTCACATTCATTATGTATTCCCTTGCCTTTTGTTTTTTGTCCTGCCCAAGTGCATCACCTCACACTTATCCAATTGAATATCATTTGCTACTGATCAAGCCATGTGACCAGCCTCCTTACCATACCACTCCTCCAGTTTGTGAACTTACTGATCGACTGTCCTATGTCCATGTCTGAGTCGTTTATATATATCACAAATGTCAGATCAAGATTCAAATGGTTCAGTCTACGCTTTGGAAGAGGTTGGAATATTAATTCTAAAGGAAAAATATGGTTTGTAACTATTGTGACCGAGGACAGCAGAATGAGACCATCAAGTGAATGTAATGTTTCATATAGATACTGGTGTTTATCATAACCTTATGAACTTCTCAGACCTACATACAAATATGCTTACTCCAGATGGCAATCTAAAAGTGAAACCTGTGAAGCTAAACTCACGAAACTTGAGATGGTATGTTTCTGGAGCTGGTGACATCTAACTTCTCCCAGTTGGCTGTCTATTCCTGCATAAGAGAGGTGAGAGAAGCTCTTTTATGTTCAGAAAACATAATGAAGTTATTTCTCTTTTTGTGGGCTTCCCTATTGGTACAAGACCACCACTGACTGCTCACATGTGACTCAAGATAGTCATTGCAATATAGCTACTGTGTAATTAACGTGATGCCATAAGAAACAACCAACTATTTGCTTGTGGTGCTGGGCCTGTAGTGTGTAAGTTCACAGATGATGCTAAGATAAGGGTGCAGAGAGCACTGAAAGTCTACAGAGGGATATAGGGAGGTTGTGAGTGGGTAAGGGAATGGCAGATGGGGTACAATGTTGGTAAATGTGAGGTCTCCATTTTGGGAGGAATAACTACAAGATGGACTGTTACTTAAATGGTGAAAAATTGCAGCATGCTGCTGTGCAGAGTGACCAGGGTGTCCTTGTGCGTGAATCACAAGATGTTGGTTTGTGGGTGCAGTGGGTAATTAAGAAGGCAAATGGAATATTATCCTTCATTGCTAGAGGGATGGAGCTTAAAAATAGGGAGGTTACATTGCAGCTATATAGGGTATTGACAAGGCTGCACCAGGAGCACTGTGTATAGTTTTGGCCTCCCTACTTGAGAAAGGATATCTGGCACTGGAGAAGATACAGAGGAGGTTCACTAGGTTGGTTCCAGAGTTGAGAAAGTTGGCTGATTAGAAATTGAGTAGACTAGGACTGTATGTGTTGGAATTTAGAAAAATGATGGACAGCAAAGAATCTAGATTAAACAGGTCTTCAAAAAGTGTGGTTGGAAAGCTTCAGCATTGAGTGAGAGCAATGGAGATGGTTTCTGTATGAGTGATAGATGATGTGCTATTTGAGTTTCATCTTCAAATGATAAATTAGAAAATTATTGTAATGGTTGGAGACGAACTGAGAAGGAATGAAGAGATTTGAGAGATCATGCATACAAACCACAAAAGGTTAATGAGCTAAAATGTGAACATTCAAAACTTGAATTAACAAAGGGGAAATTCAGTTTCAAGTGCTGAACCAACACCCCTACTCATGGGAATATTCTCCTGGAGCAATGTCTCAATCTATCTCTTCTTTCTGAATTATAGTCTCACTAACCTCACCTCACTGGTTGGCAATCTCACCAATCTAGTCCTGAACTCCATTTCTCTGACCTTCCCTCCTAGCCTAAATAGAAACTGCTGAATCTAATCTTTCAAATATAGAATCTCCTTACCCTGCCTCCTCCAGGCCCTAATCCTAGGCTGAAATTTATCAGAATGCTTAAGCGTCCTTGTGCTGGGATCACATATTGATGCTGAACTACTTATGTGAATGGTGGCACTAAAGAGAAGATTTTACTTTCCTTTACGTTGGCCAATTCAGCGACTGCTGACAGGGTTTCATGTCTAATTAAGGACAGTGGTCTTGACTTTGTCTGCTGCCAGCCTAATCAGAGGACTGACAGCTCTTCATCCCCAGCAGGGTACCTCTGATCGAGTTGGCCATTGCTAAGGTTGGAAGAGGAGGAAACAATGCCCTTGTTGAAGACTTGATGGACCAGAGGAATTTATTTTAATGCCTAGATCCAGGAAGGCAGGCACCATCAGAGGACTGAGGCCTCCAACCTGGAGGCTGGCCCCTCTGTTGACCAATGAGCAACCAGAAAGGAAGCACACCTAGGGAAGTTGCTGGAAGGCTGCCTCAGTAAAGCCAGTGGGCTCTTCACATTAGTGGATGGGATGGTATGCTGACACCAGTTTTGATGGCAGGTCATAAAATAGCTATCAATGCAAACATATGAAGCAGGAAGGGTAGGCTTCTTGGATCCTACCCAAGTCCCAAACTTCAATCAGCCTTTCCAAGTTCCAATGTCACCAACAAGATGTCACCAACCAGATTCTTAAATACTCTAGCCCACCACTAGAGTCACAATTACTTGAGTCAACTTGGCTTGCCTTCTGGATTCTGAATGCCTATGTTTTGGTATTATTGGTTGAGGCTTAAAATGTTGTGTTGAATATCTGGAGAATTCCCTTTTCATGTTTTGAATAATGCTTTGGACTCTTATGTTCAGCACAGCACCAGGCCTCCAATTTAATGACTCATTCCGAGGATAGTGCTTTTATGAATGCAGCATACAATACTATACTGAAGTGTCAACTGAGATTACATGTATAAATCATTTGTGGGGCTTTGACATTTGTACTTACACAGGGTATTTCAAAGTAGAGAAGCAAGTCAATAATTAATGCCAACACTTTTGGTTCCAGCTTTCAGACGTCAACATATAAAAGATAATTAAGAAATATGTATTCTGCTTTGGGAGTACAAAGTTGATATTCTTATCAGGAAGTTGATGCACTTTAGTATCACTATTCACTTCACTTGTTTGCATCAAAAAAACCTAGCTAATCTTGACCAAGATATATTTGGGTTTAAAAGTTCAAGGTATTTTTTAGGAAAGTTTCCACTCACCTCTCTAATTGGCCAACCAAACAAATGTTCTGGAGGGTAGTTGAGTTCAGAATGGGCCTAATTCAAGTTACTTATACTGCCCTGCAAGGTGTAGAAATTTTTCACACTTTAAGCACTTTATCCTGACTTAATACATGCTCATTTGGAATGCAGTTTTCAAGCTGTACTTCTGAGGATAATTGTTATCCAAACGTTTATGCACCACTACCTTTCTACAGATACCTAGAAGGTTTTAAGTCTTCAAACCATAATCCAAAAATAAATACAACAACAAATTGTTTTTTCTGTTTGAGGTGGCAGCGCTGGCAAGGCCAGTATTTATTGCCTACTGCTGCTTGCTCTCGAGACTTGTATTGAGCCATCTCTTAAACTGCTGCAATCCATATAGACACATCCACAGTGCCAGGATTTTGACCCAAAGATGGCAACAGGACAGTAATGTATTTCCAAGTCGGGATGGTGTGTGACCTGGGCAGGAACTTAGAAATGTAGCTTTTAATAGGTACAGTCAGTTCTGAAGAGGGGCCACTGGGCCCAAAATGTTTACTCTGCTTTTTCTCCACAAATGCTGCTGGACCTGCTAGGTTTTCCAAAAATTTCTGTTTTTGTTTCAGATTTCCAGCATCTTCAGTTGTTTTTGTTTAACATGTAGTTGGTGTGTATTGTAACCCTCCAAAATAACTTGTATTTCTAACTCTCTGACCTCTTGTACTGTCACCATTCACCTCACTCCACATACAATAGCCAAACGGCCATTTAGGTCCTAAGCTGTAGAATTCCCTCCTAAGCCCCTCTGTTTCTTTATTAGTCTATACTGTGGGAAGAGACTTAGAAGCATAGAGTTGTATGGCACAGAAACAGACCCTTTGGTCCAACTTGTTCATGCTGACCAGATATCCTAAATTAATCTTGTCCCGTTTGCCGGCATATGGCCCATATCCCTCCTAAACCCTTCCTGTTCGTATACCCATCCAGATGCTTTTTAAATGTTGTTATTATACCATCCTCCTCCACTTCCTCTGGCAGCTCATTCCATAAACACAACACCCTCTGTGAAAAATTTCCCCTGAGATGCCTTTTAAATCTTACCCCTCTCAAATTAAACCGATGCTCTCTAGTTTTGGACACCCCGCCCCAGAGAAAAGATCTTAACTATTCACCCTATCCTTATGATCTTACAAACCTCCATAAGGTCACACCCCCCCCAACCCTCCAACACCCCAGGGAAAATAGCCCCAGCCTATTCAGCCATTCCCTGTTGCTCAAACCCTCCAACCTGGCAACATCTTAACGTCCTTGTAAATATTTTCTGAACCTTTTTTAGTTTCACAACATCCTTCCTATGGCAGGGAGACCAGAATTGCAGTGTTCCAAAAGTGGCCTAACCAATGTCCTGTACAACCGCAGCATGACCTTCCAACTCCTATACTCAATGCACTGTCCAATAAAGGCAAGTGTACCAAATGCCTTCTTCACTTCTCTGTCCACCTGGGTCTCCACTTTCAAGGAACTATGCATCTGCACTCCAAGGTCTCTTTGTTCTGCAGTACTCCCCAGGACCTTACCATTTAAGTGTATAAGATCTGCGCTGATTTGCCTTTCCAAAATGCACTTCCTTACGTTTATCTAACTTAAACTCGATCTGTCACTCCTTAGTCCATTGGCCCATGTGATCAAGATCTTCTTTAAATCCAATTTTTTTAAACAGGTTTTCACTGACCAGCTTTAATATGTCTTGCCTTGACTAGGTATCTATGTTTATATGACTTGAAGTCTTTTGGGATTTTTTTTGTAGTTAAGTGCATTTTATAAATACATGTTGTTATTGTTGTCACGTTAATGCTGTCAGTATAACTGTGCTTGGAATCCAGAAGATGGCATGGAAAGGTGGGCCTATCATGCTATAAATATTGCCTTAAGTATTTTCAGGTTGAATACAGAAATTTTAGAGGCAAAGAGTGAGTGCAAGAGGAGAGGAACCTCTAACTTAAAAGGAAATCCACAAATTGTCAATAGGCATGTCTTGGGCAGCGAGAAGAGGGACAGAGTTGTTTAGACATCAAGGAAGAGAATTACAATTGGAGGCAGCGAGGATGGCTGAGGTACTAAGAAAATACTTGCATCTGCCTTCATCAAAGAAGAAGGTGCTGCCAAAGTCACAATACCTTGGATTGAGTTTAAATTGACAAAAAGGGGTATAGAAAATGTGACAGTACTGGTAATTTATCACAAAAAAAATGGTGAAGTGATGCATTTTCATGGGATGAATGCAGAGAGGCTATATAAATTAAAGGGCACATTATTAAAGGGGCTGTGGGATCAGAGAGACGTGAAGATACGTGCAGACATTGTGTTGAGCAGGGCAGATCAAAAAAGGGATCTAAAAGACATTTTGGATTCTGTGCATTACAAGTAGGAGCATGGAAACAGATTTCTGTCTTTAATGGATGTGGAAATAGATTCAGAAAGGTGAAATCTTGAAGTTTCATTATGGTAAAAATTGATTTTTCTCTCTTAGCACCGTTTTTGTAGCTTTGTTGCGGGTCTGAAAGGCCTTGGGTTGTGACCACGTGTATCTGTTATGAAGCCAGGTTTATCATCGTTAGGCCTCTAGGAAATATCAGCGTCATCCTGCTAATACAACTTTTTGTAAAAGTTGCGTGCTGATACAACTTTTGAAAGCCCAACGAAACCTACGAAGTTGGAGAATTTTTGGCCATGCATGAACAGCAACTGCAACTTAAAAAGGGTGTCATCTTTGCTTTTTTTTAAAGTTTCCGTAGACTCCATTATTTATAATTTCCAGAACCTGTTGTTACAATTGAGCACATTGAGTGCTTAACATAGTTTCAAAAGTTTAAGGACCTTCGCTCCAATCATCTCAACAGGGAGTTAGATCCATCTTTTAATTGAGAGTTCTAAATTACCTATCTCTGATGTGATAAATTGTTTAGTGTTTCTTTTACAACAAATTGACCTCTGACAGGGATTTATAATTTAAATGGCTTTTATGAATAAGACTTGTTTTCTATTTGACATAGTTTTGAATGGCTGCTGTATTAATTTGTTGGATGTTTGTTTTTAATAACTATTTCAAAGATATCCTGATAGCTGCCAATAGTGGACACTGAGTTTTTCGTTGGATGAACTGATGCCGGGTTGGTGTTGAGTAATGTTATGGAGGTGGAAGTAAGCTGTCTTGGTTTGAGGCAGATATATGATTGGAAATGCTTATCTCAGTATCAGTTAGAGCACCAAACAGTCTGATTCAGCTGAAACAGTTGTCACGAAGAAGGATGATGTTGGTAGCTCTGGAATGATATTTGTGGTAGGAACCAGAGAAAGGCTTCAGTCTTTTCTGGTATTTAGGTGGAAGATAATTCTACTCATCCAGTACCAGATATCAAATAAGTAGTGTGACAAATATAAATCAATAGAAGTGTCAAATACGGTATGTGTTAGAGCTGTGTGTTACTAGCATACATCTAAATTCTGATGCTGTGTTTGCAGATGTTGCCCTCAAGGGTCAGAATGTTGATGCCAGCAGGGAACAGAATAAGGATAGATCCTTGGGATCTCCAGAGGCCACTGTCCTGGGACCATTTGAAGATGACTTTCTGGCTATAACTCTAGATAAGTATGGGACCATGCTATGACTGTACCATCCAACTGGAAGATAGAGAACGATGCTGAAGGAAGATGACATGGCCAACTGTGTCAAATAGGTCAACAGGATGAGGAAGGACAGTTTACCATTGTTGCAGTCTCATAGAATCTCAATTGTTACTTTAAACAATCATGTTTCTTTACTGCAGTGTGCTGGAAACGTGATTGGAGTTATTCACTGTTGAGTTATGGAAACGATGGCCGTAGATTTATGAGAAGACTACATATTCAAGAACCTTCAAGTATTGTAACCTGTTTCTGGAGAATTGTCTCCTTACAAAGAAGAAAAGTAGAAAAGCATCTTGCCTTGTTTGGTCAGTTCACTAAGCAACAAAGTTCCCTTTAAGCTGTATAGATATTCTACATGTGATACAGCAGGAGACAAACAGGCCACACTTAAGAGGTTCCTTTAAGGCATGTGGGGCTGTGCATCAACCATAAAGCAACTTTACATTGTAGAGAAATTAAAGAATGCATTGGTACACATGTATTTAGGTGACCCTGTAACTGTACATTATCACTTCCAATATTATTGCTTAAACAGGATCAGTGCTGGATAATATCATAGAGTCATAGACCACGGAAACAGACCCTTCGGTCCAACTGGTTCATGTTGACCATAACCCAAACTAAACTAATTCCGCTCGTCTGCGCTTGGTCCATACCCCCTCTAACCATTTCTGATCCATGTACTTATGCCAATGCATCCACTACTTCCTCTGAAGGCTCATTTCACAGACAAACCACTTTGTGTTTTTAAAAAAAAGCCCCTCATGTCCTTTTTAAATCTTTCTGTTCTCACTTTAAAAATGTGCTCCCAGACTTGAAATCCCCCATCTTAGTGAAAAGACACCCATCATACACCTTATCTATACCCATTGTTAGTTTATAAACCTCTAAGTCACCTCTCAACCTCCTATGCTCCAATGAAAAATGTCTCAGCTTATCTAACCTCTCCTTAGAACTCAAACCTTCTATACCAGGCAATATCCTGGTATATCTTTTCTGAACCCTCTCTAGCTTAATAATATCCTTCCTATAACAGATTGATACGAACTGCACACAGTACTCCAGAACAAGCCTCACCAACATCCTGTATAACCTCAACATAATGTCCCAACTCCTTTAATCAAACATCTGAGCAATTCAGCTGCTTCAAGAAAGTCTCCAAGGAAGCATTTTTATACCGAAGTTTTAAACCTTTTCTTCAGGTGCTGATCGAGATGTTGGGCCTAACCACTGATTGTTTGATTTAATTAATGAGATTGACAACTTGATAAGAAAGATAAAATGTGGAAAAATCAAGTAACACAAGTTCAAGGCACTGTAAAATCAGCAAAAACATGCAAGTGAGGAAGAGCATGGAAACAAGTGAATACATGCAATCATATGTATTTTTATCTATCATTTAAACTGTGTTAATGCAGTATGTTCTCTGAACTCTGATGTGTTAGCGCTGTACATTCTCTGAATCCTGTAGCTTATCTAATTATAACTAAACCAAATTATACATTCAAGGAAAGTAGTGGGTGAGTATTGTCTTCCTATTGCTTGTGGAGAATGTTGTTTTATCTCTTTGTAAACGGAGACAAGCAAAGCTAAAGGTAGGCGTGAAAGTTGAACACTGATCTTTAATGGAGGCTTCTTCCTACTGCTGCTAACAATGTTGCTCACTGTGCAGACTAACTAAGATGTGTACTGCTCAAATGACATTGCATCTTTTCCTGTCCTGGTGCCGATTCATGGCTACTATGGCTGAGGCAAGTTTGGGTTCCTGGCAGCTTCTGCGTCCGCCTCCAACACGGGCCAGTATGGTACCCGACGGTATTGGAGGCAAGGTCCAGCGAGGTCTCATAGTGGCAAGGACATCAGTGGAGATGAGATGGTGCTGTAGTGTGGCAACTTTTGTTCCGGTGGTGATGGCACAGCAAGGGGGATTCATGCCTTGCCACAAGGCCATGGTCCACGGTGGAGCACTTAACAACAAGGACTGTAAAGTTGAGCACTTGTTTTCTTCCCCCCTTTTCTGCCATCATATTCTATGTTTTGGTTTATTTTTCTGTGTTTTAAGATAGTGCCAGAGAATGGTGACACTATACAATACTTTTCACAAAATAGACATGACAATATATAAATAAATCAAACCTCATTCATCAGTAAGCACATTATCACAATAGTGAGAATAGCATTTTACTTTATTTGCACTAGTGTTGTCACAAAGCATTGCCTAGATTATGACTAATGCCAGTACTATTTCTATCCTTTTCTTCTCTCAGCAACTTAAGATGTGAACTGTGTGAGTGACTGTGTGCTGCCAGACATTAAAATACTTCCTAAAAAAAAAATTCCACCTTATCCAATTTCTCTGTCCTCTTCAACGTAACATTGGCAGCCATCCTTTAGAAAAGTTAGATACAGGGTATATTAACTTTAGGTAATATCTTGCCTCTGAATCACCACAAGAGTTTTCCTTTTTGGTCCTTAATTGACCCTACCCTTCCTTTGACCACCCTTTTACTTATATTTATGTTTGTAAATCACTTCAGTATTCTGCTTTGTGAAATCTGATAATCTCTTTTTAGATATTCTCTTTGTTTTATTTTTGTTTACTTTATTTTCTATTCACCTTTGCACTTTTTGATTTCTCCCTGAATCTCACATTTGATGTTTATCATCACTGTCGTTTTTCTCCTTTATTTTAATTCCAGTGTCTTTACTTGTTTAGGGAATTCTAGCTTTGGGTGTCTTTTCTTATCCCATCATAAGGATGTTTTTGCTTTATATCAAACTATCCACCTTTGGAATATCTCCCCATGAGAAAACAGCACTGTGGCTTAGTGTTGTATCAGAGATAAAAGGTACTGCAGATGCTGGAGAATCCGAGATAACAAGCATGGGGCTGGATGAACACAGCAGGTCAAGCAGCATCACAGGAGCAGGAAAACTTGACGTTTCGGGCCTAAACCCTTTAGGCCCGAAACGTCAAGTTTTCCTGCTC
>JAHRHZ010000218.1:4522252-4575958 GCA_024137785.1 Ginglymostoma cirratum
GCCGAAGGCTGCAGGAACAGCAAATCATATTCAGCCTGGGAACCCTGCAGCCCAATGGCATCAATGTGGATTTCACAAGCTTCAAAATCTCCCCTCCCCCAACCGCATCCCAAAACCAGCCCAGCTCATCTCCACCTCCCTAACCTGTTTTTCCTCTCACCCCAAGCCACACCCCCATCTCCTATCTACTAACATCATCCCGCCCCCTTGACCTGTCCGTCCTCCCTGGACTGACCCATCTCCTCCCTACCCCACTACCTACACTCACCTTTACTGGCTCCATCCCCGCCTCTTCGACTTGTCTGCCTCCTCTCCATCTATCCTCTCCTCTATCCATCCTCTATCCGCCTCCCCCTCTCTCCCTATTTATTTCAGAACCCTCTTCCCCTCCCCCATTTCTGATGAAGGGTCTCGGCCCGAAATGTCAAGTTTTCCTGCTCCTATGATGCTGCTTGACCTGCTGTGTTCATCCAGCCCCATGCTTGTTATCTCGGATTCTCCAGCATCTGCAGTACCTTTTATCTCTGAGAGAATGATAATTAAGTTAGGTTTATGCACGAGTATTTTAAGTATGAAGGGAGCCTTCATTGGTATGCTTTACAACTTCAGGCACTCCTGTTCCTTATTCCTAATGGCCCTGTGCTACTCCTTATGCATATTAGTTTGTTAACCATGATTTTTAACATTCCATGCTCCTGATCACAAGTGGCATCAGTGGAATTCAGATAGAATAGGCCTTGTTGGATCATTTGGTAATTGAAATTGGCTCCTTCTGCAATTATGGTTGCCAGACATTCTGGCAGTGCTGAAATTTCCATGATCCTGTAAAGAAAGAAAGAATATAGTGGAAGCAGGTCATCTCCAGTTGGTCCTTATTACTCTTTGCTTTTTCATACTGCTTTAATCAGTGTCCAGTGTTTCCATCAGCCTTTCTTTTCCATATCCACACATTGAAGTGTTGCTGGCTGTCGGGATCTTATATAGTCCATGCCAGTGAAGTCCTAAGCTTGGTTTTGTAAGTAGGACCTGCCAATTCCTTGATCCTGTTTTATCCAAATTCAAACACTAACAGTGTGCACACAAAAAATCCACTTGTTTTGCACACAGACAGAAAAGAGTAGCACGTGCTCCTAAGGGAAGGAAAACAAACTCCTTTAAAATCACATACACAGCAGACCACAGAGGGTATAAGTGATGTAGACACTGACATACAAACAAATGCAACTGGAAGTGCTCCTTCCCTGTTTAGTCTCTGATTGTCTTTCTGTCATGCCAGAACAGAACAAAGAAGTCGTTTCAGTAGTGTTACAAATTCAGCAATCACTTTTCACTGTCAGTCATTGGTGGGTATTCTGAACTATTTGATCTGTCCCCTCCTTTCTGAGGCTCATAGCCCATGATACCCAGGTCTTTGTTTCATCCATGATGCCTTGAGCCATTCTTCTCCTCCTCTGCTAAAGCTGAATAAATTTTTCAGCTTCAGGTAACCAGAACAACTTATTCTCTTCTGTCTCATCAAAAACATGTGGTGATACTTTTTGATCAATCTGCAAAGTGATCGTATGGCTGTTGTCCTTGTGTTAGTTTTCCCATGCCTAAGGCTACCTTATCCACTTCCTTGCGAGTGAAAAGAATTACACGTTCATTTTCTAACACTCTCAAAACCCTGTTTTCTGTCCTGGGTACAGAGCCATTTTCTCCCAAGAGCAAAATTGATCCCTTACTTTCAAAACTACTAATAATTCTATCACATAATGAATGGGTCCTAGTCTGTTACTCTGACTGTAAAACTTTGTAGATAGCCTTCATTTTCATTCATTCTCTTTCCCTCTCACCAAAAACCACCACCACCACTCCCTTTGCTGGGTATTCCACCAGATGCTTTCCTTTTCCAGTAGACCTCCAGGATTTCTTTCGACTCTTTTCCTTTATTTTATCTATTCATTTTGATCTCTTGTCCACCAAAAATTTAGTTATTAATCCCTTGGGTCCCCAACTGAAGGTGTTGTTTCTTGATATGTCACTGCAATCCCATTGATCACCACCTTAAGCTTCTTACTCCTATTCTCATGGTCATACTTTGTCTCTTGTCGTTGCCCTATGATAATTCTTAATCCTGTCACACAGTGTCTCTTGATCTAAGGTAGACAAGTCCCCAGGGCCTGATGAGATATACCCCAGAATACTGAGAGAGGCAAGGGAGGAAATTGCTGGGGCCTTGAGAGAAATCTTTGTATCCTCACTGGCTACAGGGGAGGTCCCAGAAGTTTGGAGAATAACCAGTGTTGTTCCTTTGTTTAAGAAGGGCGACAGGGATAATCCAGCTAATTACAGGCCTGTGAGCCTTACGTCAGTGGTACAGAAGCTATTGGAGAGGATTCTTCAAGACAGGATTTACTCTCACTTAGAAATAAGTGGGCGCAGAAGCGAGAGACAACATGGTTTTTGTGAAGGGGAGGTCGTGTCTCACTAACTTGATTGAGCTTTTTGAGGAAGTGACGAAGATGAGAGTAGGACAGTGGATGTTGTCTATATGGGCTTCAGTAAGGCCTTTGACAAGGTTCCTCATGGCAGACTGATACAGAAGGTAAAGTTGCATGGGGTCAGAGATGAGATTGCAGGATAGATAAGAAAACTGGCTCAGTCATAGAAGACAGAGGGTAGCAGTGGAGGGGTGCATTTCTGAATGGAGGGCTGTGACTAGTAGCGTTCCTCAGGGATCAGTGTTGCGACCTTTGTTATTTGTAATATGTATAAATGATTTGGAGAAAAATGTAACTGGTTTGATTAGTAAGTTTGCGGATGACACAAAGGTTGGTGGAATTGTGGATAGTGATGAGGACTGTCAGAGGATACAGCAGGATGTAGATCAGTTGGTGACTTGGACAGAGAGCTGGCAGATGGAGTTTAATCTGGAAAAATGTGAGGTACTGCATTTTGGAAGGTCTAATCCAAATCGAAAATATACAGTAAATGGCAGAACCCTTAAGAATACTGATAGGCAGAGGGATCTGGGTGTACAGGTAGCAGAGGAAAGTAGCAACACAGGTGGAGAAGATAGTCAACAGGGCATACAGCATGCTTGCCTTCCTTGGCCGGGGCATTAAGTTTAAAAATTGGCAGCTAATGTTGCAGGTTTGTTGCAGCTTTATAGAACCTTGGTTGGGCCACATTTGGAATATCGTGTTCAATTTTGGTTGCCACGCTACCAGAAGAAGGATGTGGTGGCTTTAGAGAGGGTATGGGGCGGCACGGTGGCTCAGTGGTTAGCACTGCAGCCTCACAGCGCCAGGGTCCCGGGTTTGATTCCAGCCCCAGGTGACTGTCTGTGTGGAGTTTGCACATTCTCCCCGTGTCTGCGTGGGTTTCCTCCGGGTGCTCCAGTTTCCTCCCACAGTCCAAAGATGTGCAGGCTAGGTGGATTGGCCATGCTAAATTGCCCATAGTGTTCAGGGGTGTGTGGGTTATAGGGGGATAGGTCTGGGTGGGATGTTCCAAGGGTCGGTGTGGATTTGTTGGGCCGAAGGGCCTGATTCCACACTGTAGGGATTCTAACTGATTCTAACTGGTACAGAAAAGATTTACCAGGGTGTTGCCTGGTATGGAGGCATTAGCTATGAGGAGAAGTTGGAGAAACTTGGGTTATTCTCGCTGGAACAACAGAGGTTGAGGGGTGACCGGATAGAGGTCTACAAGATTATGAAGGGCATGGACAGAGTGGACGGTCAGAAGCTTTTTCCCCAGGGTGGAAGAGTCAGTTACTAGGGGGCATAGTTTTAGGGTGTGAGAAGCAAGTTTTAAATGTGGTGCACAAGGCAAGGTTTTACACAGAGGGTGGTGGGTGCCTGAAACTCGCTGCCGGGGGAGGTAGTGGAAGCAGATACTATAGTGACTTTTAACGGGCATCTTGACAAATATATGAATAGGATGGGAATAGAGGGATACCCAGACAGGCAGTGTGTCAGTGCAGGTTTGGAGGGACGAAAGGCCTGTGCTTGTGCTGTGATTTTCTTTGTTCTTTGTTCTACCCCTGATGTCTTTCCAGTCATGTGAAGGTTGCCATTCACCTGGTGGCTCTCAGCTCCTATTCTTATGATCGTTCTTCATCTTTGACTCCTGCCTATTGATCCTGACTTTTGGATCAGACTTAGGCTCTGCAGTTTTACCACATTCACTTGTGAAGAGTCGTGGACAATTAAATAACTCAGTGGAGGAAGAGAATCCATAAATATCCCAATCCTCAGTAATAGGAGGGCCCAGCCCATGAGTGCAAAAGATGATGCTGAAGTTTTTGCAATAATTTTCACCAGTAGTGCCAAGTAGACGCTTCATCTCAGCTTCCTCCGGAGTTCCCAGTCATCACGGATGGCAGTCATCAGCCAATTTATTTCACCCCATTTGATTTCAAGAAATGGCTGAGGGTCAGGAGGTCATGAAGGCTTTGATAATATTCTGGCAATAGTACTGAAGATGAATGCTCTTTGCCCCTAGTCAAGCTATTCAAGTACAGCTTCAGCATCTGCCTGGCAATATGGAAAAATGCCCAGGTATGCCTTGTTTACAAAAGGCAGGGGAAATCCAGCCTGGCCAATTATCACTCTGTCAGTTTACCCTTGATCGTTAGTAAGTGATGTTAAGAGGTTGTCAACAGAGCAAGTAGACCTTGCTTGGCTGTAACCTGCTTACTGACATTAGCTTGGTTTCCACCAGGACCACTCAACTCCAGTCCTGATCAGAGGCTTAGTTCAAACAAAAAAACTGAAATCCAGCAGTGAGGTAAAAGTGACCACTCTTGACACCAAGTCGGCAGTTGACTAAATGTAGCATCAAGAGCTTTAGCAAAACTAGTGTCAGTAGAAATCGGGTGGAAAACAGTGCTGGTTGGAGTCATACCCAGCACAGGAATATATTGGAGATCATTCATCTCAGTTTTAGCATATCTCTGCAGGAGTTCCACTGGATAGTGTCTTAGATCCAACCTTCTTCAGCTGCTTCAATGACTTTCCTTCCATTGTAAGGTCAGAAGCTGGCTGTTCAGTGTTGATTGTGCAATGTTCAGCACAGTTCATGACTCCTTAGATACCTAACAGTCCATATCCAAATGCAGAAAGACCTGGAAGATATCTGGTCTTAGGTTGACAGGCCTCAAGTAACATTCACCCCACACCAATGCCAGGTAATAACCATGACCAATGAGAGAAAAGCTATTATCAATCACAAGGGTTACCATCAATCAGAAACTGAACTGGACTAGCCATATAAATACCATGGATAGAAGAACAGGTCAGAGGCTAGAAATCTTGCAGTGAGTAACCCACCCCCTGAGTCCCTCAAGCCTGTTGGCCATCTACAAGGCACTTGTTAGAAGTTTGAATACTTTCTATTTGCTTGGATAAGTGTAGCTCCAACAGCACTCAGGAAGCTTGACACCTGCAGGAATTCCGCAGGATGGTGTCCTAAGCCCAAGTATCATAGCTGCTTCGACAATGATTTTCTCTCCGTCGTAAGGTCATATGCTGGGATGTTCATTGATGATCACACAACGTTCAGCACCATTTACGATTCCTCAAATACTGAAACAATCAATTTCCAAATTCAGAAAGACCTGTTCAACATCCAGGATTGTTCTGAAAGTAACAAGTGAAGTGTGTCATACAAGTTCCAGAATATGATTGCCTTCAACAAGAGGGAATCTAGCCATCATTGAATCCACCACAGTCAGCATCCTGGGGGTTACCATTGACTAGCAATATAAATAGTGTGGCGAGAAAAACAAGTCAGTGGCTAGGAATCTTGCAGCGAGTGAAAAACCCTTTGAGTCCCCAGAGCTGTTCATCATCTACGAAGGATAAATCAGGTGCATGATGGAATGCTCCCCACTTGACTGGATGAGCTCTGAGAACATTCAAGAAGCTTTACGCTAATCAGAGCAAAGTAGTTTTAATTGGCACCACATCCACAAATATTCGCACCCATCGGCACCAACACACAGTAGGAACAATGCGTATCATCTACAAGATGCACTGCAGAAATCTGCCAATGCTCCTTAAACAGCATATTCCAAATACGCAGCCACAATCATGTACAGAAACAAGAGCAGGAGATACATGAGAAACACTCACCTGTAAGTTCCTCTCCAAGTCACTCACGATCCTGACTTGGAAATAAGTCACAACTCATTCAGTGTTGCCTGATCAAAATCCTGGGAACTCCCACCCTAACAACAGCATTGTGGGTGTACGAACACCACATAGACTGCAGTGGTTCAAGAAGGCAGCTCACCACCACCTTCTCGAGGACAGTTTGAGATGTGTGTTAAATGCTTGCCCAACCAGTAAAGCCTACATGCCCTAAATGAATTTTAAAAAATAGTTGTGCGTGTAGGCTCTCCTGCAAGTGCTACTTTCCGATAAAATGAATTGAACAGTTGACTTTCTACATTCAAACGTAGCTTCTCAGTTTGAATGTGCAAAGCCTGTACATAAGTCGTTCATGAAGATGGCCCCCACTTCTGTATAGGAAAGATAGATGTAAGTTCTCCACAAAACGTTGTACAACATTGATGATATACACGCACTCGCACACTCATTCCATCAGGCTTGCCAATGTCCTAAAACTGCTGTTTATAATCCACCCTTCTGCAGCAGAAAGTCTATACATGTTCACCCTCTGCGGAAGTGGTACGTGTCCTGCTGTTCTCCATACCTTGGTTGCAGCTTGTTCATTCACACTGTATCACATACAGATAACCTGTATCTGAGTTATTGTCTAATTATACACTGTATTAGCAAATGAACTGCTGCCTGCAAGTGTCAGATTGTGTAAATATCGGTATTTTCTTGCTTCTATGCCTTGTTCCATTACTACTTCCATTACTGCCTAGCCAATTACGTTTCTTTGAGATCAGGAGAACAGTACAAGTGTAGATTGTGGAAAAGAGAGAGGTGGTGAAAGAGGTGCTTGAATCATTTGCAGCTAATCAAATAGGTTATGGAATGAATAGGATATGAGCAGGAGGATTAAATAAGAAGATAACTTCATTATTTGAACCAAGCCACTGCCTTGTCAGCTGCAGCCAATTTACTAATGTCAGTTTCCTCCGGGGACAAGGATATGTAGCCTAGCGTATCACTTTCTCCAGCACAAGAAAGTGAAGTGTACTACAAATGTGATACACTGCATTTGGTTGATGCGGCTGAACTGAGGAAGGGTCACAGGACCCGAAAAGTTAACTCTGTTTTTCCCTTCACAGATGCTGCCAGTTCTGCTGGGCTTTTCCAGCAACTTTGTTTTTGTTCCTATGTTTACTTCCAGTAACTGGACTGGCAAAGTGCACATCCCATTAAATGACGCAGGCTGACTTTAAGCATTGCAGACTAAGTTAAACTGCTGCTATCTTTTTAGGATTTGGGAATTCCCTACTAAGAGATACAACTACTCAACAATGTGATTCACACTTGCTGTACGCTGCAGTCATATTAATTATCAAGCAGCATGAAATTTCCAATCTGCCTGTAATGGAAGCAATGGGTGCATGTTGATTCAGTATCATGATGACTGCATCCCTTTTGAAGGTATTGTATTGAGTCCCCATTTTGTACCCTTTTGCCAATTTTTTTACCATAATGTTCTATACCCTCACACCCTGCTTCCTATAAGGACTCCATCCCATCGTCCAGTTTTTCCATCTCCATCACATCTGTTATGATGATGCCACTTTCTACTGGGGTGCTTCCAACATGTCTTCCTTTGTTGTCAGCCATGGACTCTTTCCTCCCACTCCTCCATGGTTGACAGGGCCCTCTGCCGTGTCCAACCCATTTTCCACACTTCCACCCTCATCCCTTCTCTCATTCCCAGATCAATGATAGGGTTACACTTCTCCTCACTTCCTCCTTCCAGTTTCTGTGTTGAAAGGATCATCCTGTGCGATTTCTGCCATCTCCAGGATGTCCCAACCAAATATGTTTCCCTATCTCCTTTATTGTCAGCATTCTACAGGGACCATGATTTCTGCTTGCCTGCTGCTCCATCACCCCACCCACCTCTTCAGCCATTTCAGTAGATTGTACGGCTCTCATGCTAAGATTTCTGTCCTAGGCCTGCTGCACTGTTTTAATGAAACCCAGTGTAGGCTGGAGTAACAGCATCTCACTTTCCACATAGGTACTTTACAGCCTTCAGAATTCAATATTGGGTTCAATGATTTCAGACTATGAACGCTATCCTCCCATTTTGATTATGCTCCCCACCTGTGTCTTGCTTTCATATATTTACTGTCAGCAGAGCTCACTTGTTTTCTCCTATTAACACCTGTCACTAATGGTGTTATCATCTGTTGTTCATCTATATCAATCCTTTACTACAGTTAACATTCCCTTGCCTTTTCCTGTGCTCACCATCACCATCTAGAATAGAAACCGAATCCTTACAGTGCAGAAACAGCTTATGCAGCCCATTGAGTCAGCAACGACCCTAAGAGCATTCCACCCAAACCCAGCCCCCTCTCCTATCTCCATAACCCCACATTTTTGCATTGGCTAACTCAGCTAGCCTACACATCCCTGGACACTGCAAGTAATTCAGCAAGGACTACAACTATCCTGAACATCCTTGAACTGTGAGAGAAAACCAAAGCACACAGAGGAAACCTGAGCAAATAAGGGGAAAACATGCAAATTTCACACAGTCTCTCAAGGCTGGAATCGAACTGAGTCCCTGGCGCTTTGAGGCAGCTGTGCTAGCCACTGAGCTACTGTGCCATTCAAAATCGAGAATGAGAAACACAGCCAGCAGTGCTTGAACCTCTGCTGGGAGACCTCAATGGATTTTAAATTCATCGCCTACTCGGCCAAGAGTACAGAGCAAACTGGACTACAGTGTGCATCTTGGTCTTTCTCCCCCTTTGTAAAAGCATGAAAACTATTTTCCAGCTGCCTGGAGTCCTGAAGAAATTTCCTATTGGATTCAAAACATTATTTCTGTTTCTCTTTCCATAGACCCTGCCAAACCTGCTGAGTTTCTGCAGCACTTTCAGTTTTTACATTATGTTCTATATCTGGGGGAAGGAAGAGATTTGAAATGAAATAATGCTAAGAATGAGCAAAACTGTTTAAACTGAACAGTTTGCATCGTGTGCAAGTTATCCTGTACCTTACCCCACACCCCACCTTTCTTGACTAACACAGTTCTCCCTCGTAGTTGACACAAAGATTGCTGAATTCTAACTTGGCAGTAGTTGATTAATAAGAAGTCAGCTTTTGCATTTTGAATCCTGCTTTCACTTGAATATTAAGCATTTTTAATAACAGCATTTTTTTGGAAATTTGAATTATTTGTCATATCAAATACTATGACAAGCATGTCTTGCAACAATATTTCTTCCTGACCATGTACAAATACTGTACAGTAGAAATGAGATTTAAATTGTACACATTTCATACTCAACATGCACTCGCAGTGATTGCTAAGCATATAATTTTTAATAACTGTTTTTAATAGTGGTGTTGTGTAAAATGTTGTCCTATAAGTATCTTAAAAGTAAAATCTGCAGTATAGAATGACCCCAGAAGTTATCACCCCTGTGATGAACTGAAAATAATGCACGTCACATGGTAGTGATCGTATAGTACACTCTTGCTGGAAGAGATGCAAAAGGTATAAAAGCTGAAAACATATTCCTGAAATGAATAATTTTGACTCTTTATTGTGCACGTCTGTAAGTGATAGAAATGTGTTAGGAAGGATGTGCAAAAGGTAGGAATGAGAAAGAAGACACAATTTAATAAGCTGGCCTTTTCTAATTTATTGCAAACAAAACGCTAAACATGTTTTCTCTCTCTCTTTGAGCAGGGAAATGAATGGCAAGCTTCTATACAACTTCACTAATTTGGATATTTTAATTCACCGTCTGTGGCAATATGGGCTTATGCCAGGTAAGTTACAGGAATAAAATTTCCAAAGGGTTTCTTCCTACCTATTGCCGTTATATCAATGGGAAAATTGCCAAAACTCTAATATCCAGCCAGTCAATTTCTTCAGGGTTTTCATCAATCTTTTGCCAAAGTTTTATTGTCTCATCACAAATTATAATCATATGCTTATAATGATTTATAAGTTAAATACATTTTGTAAATACATAGCAGGAAGAACATTGACTTAATTTGGGACTTCAAATTGCACTTCAGAGAAACTGAAATCAAGTATTAAAATTTGGTTCAAAAACAGAAATTGCAGGAAAAGCTGAGCAAGTTTGGCAGCATCTGTGAAGAAAAATCAGAGTTAATGTTTTGGGTCTGGCGACCCTTCCTCAGAACTGTTTTCATTTTTTATTAAAATTTGGTTTATGTTGCATCATGATGGTACAGCCACTTGACAGCCAATTAGATACTTCTGTTATGCAGCAGCTATTATGTAGGCAAATAAATATGTAGCAATTTCCGACTAAAAACTAAATGGATCATTGTTTCCTTTGTACCTACTTCGGTATCCTTCGTTGGGCCTACATATCATTCAGTGCTGCTACTCTGAACAGCAATCCAGTTGCTACACCATTCACTGTTTGTATCTGTAATGCTGCATAAGAATTAAATTTTTCAGCCTCTTTCTCACTTCGCCATTTTTAGACTTTAGAACGTAGAACAGTACATGCACTTCGGCCCACGATGTGGTGCTGACCTATTATCCTACTAAAATCAATCCACCCTGCATACGAGAGATAAAAGGTACTGCAGATGCTGGAGAATCCGAGATAACAAGGTGTGGGGCTGGATGAACACACCAGGCCAAGCAGCATCATAGGAGCAGGAAAGCTTGACGTTTTGGGCCTCGACCTTTCATCAGAAATGGGGGAGGGGAAGAGGGTTCTGAAATAAATAGGGAGAGGGGGGAGGCGGATAGAAGATGGATAGAGGAGAGGAGGCAGACAAGTCGAAGAGGCAGGGATGGAGCCAGTAAAGGTGAGTGTAGGTCAGTCCAGGGAGGACCGACAGGTCAAGGGGGTGGATGAGGTTAGTAGATAGGAGATGGGGGTGGGGCTTGAGGTAGGAGGAGGGGATAGGTGAGAGGAAGGACAGGTTAAGGAGGCGGAGATGAGCTGGGCTGGTTTTGGGATGGGGGAGGGGAGATTTTGAAGCTTGTGAAATCCACATTGATACCATTGGGCTGCAGGGTTCCCAGGCTGAATATGATTTGCTGTTCCTGCAGCCTTCGGGTGGCATCACTGTGGCATTGCAGGAGGCCCAGGATGGACATGTCGTCTGAGGAATGGGAGGTGCAGTTGAAATGGTTCGCGACTGGGAGGTGCAGTTGTTTGTTGCGAACTGAGCGCAGGTGTTCTGCAAAGCGGTCCCCAAGCCTCCATTTGGTTTCCCCGATGTAGAGGAAGCCACAACGGGTACAGCGGATGCAGTATACCACATTGGCAGATGTGCAGGTGAACATCTGCCTGATGTGGAAAGTCTTCTTGGGGCCTGGGATTGGGGTGAGGGAGGAGGTGTGTGGGCAGGTGTAGCACTTCCTGCGGTTGCAGGGAAAAGTGCCGGGTGTGGTGGGGCTGGAGGGGAGTGTGGAGCGGACAAGGGAGTCGCAGAGGGAGTGGTCCCTCCGGAAAGCAGACAAGGGTGGGGAGGGAAAAATGTCTTTGGTGGTGGGGTCTGATTGCAGATGGCGGAAGTGTCGGAGGATGATGCGTTGGATCCGGAGGTTGGTGGGGTGGTACGTGAGGACAAGGGGGATTCTTCTTTGGTTATTATTGTGGGGACGGGGTGTGAGGGATGAGTTACGGGAAATGTGGGAGACACTGTCGAGGGCGTTCTCGACCACTGTAGGGGGGAAGTTGCGGTCATTGAAGAATGAGGACATCTGAGATGTACAGGAGTGGAATGTCTCATCCTGGGAGCAGATGCGGCGGAGGCGAAGGAATTGGGAATAGGGGATGGCATTTTTGCAGGAAGGTGGGTGGGAGGAGGTGTATTCCAGGTAGCTGTGGGAGTCAGTGGGCTTGAAATGGACATCGGTTTCTAGGTGGTTACACGAGATGGAGACAGAGAGGTCCAGGAAGGAGAGAGAAGTGTTGGAGCTGGTCCAGGTGAACTTCAGGTTGGGGTGGAAGGTGTTGGTGAAGTGGATGAACTGTTCAAGCTCCTCGTGGGAGCACGAGGCGGCGCCGATACAGTCATCAATGTAACGGAGGAAGAGGTGGGGTTTAGGGCCAGTGTAGGTACGGAAGAGGGATTGTTCCACGTAACCTACAAAGAGGCAGACATAGCTTGGGCCCTTGCGGGTACCCATGGCCACCCCCTTTGTCTGTAGGAAGTGGGAGGAATTGAAAGAGAAGTTGTTGAGGGTGAGGACGAGTTCGGCTAAGTGGATGAGGGTGTCGGTGGAGGCGGATTGGTCAGTTTTGCGGGACAGGAAGAAGCAGAGGGCCTTTAAGCCATCTGCATGGGGAATACAGGTGTATAGGGACTGGACGTCCATAGTAAAAATGAGGTGTTGGGGACCGGGGAATTGGAAGTTCTGGAGAAGGTGGAGGGCGTGGGTGGTGTCACGGACGTAGGTAGTGAGTTCCTGGACCAAGGGGGTGAAAATGGAGTCGAGGTAGGTGGAGGTGAGTTCGGTGGCGCAGGAGCAGGTGGAGACAATGGGTCGACCAGGGCATTCAGATTTGTGGATTTTGGGGAGGAGATAGAAGCGGGCGGTGCGGGGTTGGGGAACGATGAGGTTGGAGGCGGTGGGTGGGAGGTCACTTGAGGTGATGAGGTTGTGGATGGTTTGGGAGATGATGGTTTGGTGCTCGGGGGTGGGGTCATGATCCAAGGGGCGGTAGGAGGAGGTGTCGGAGAGTTTATTTTACTATCCTCCATGTGCCTATCCAAGTGTCGTTTAAAAGTCACTAAAGTATCTGACTCCACTACCATTTCCGGCAGCGTATTCCACACGCCCACCACTTGCTGTGTGAAGAACCTACCTCTGACATCTTCCCTTTTCCTTCCTCCAATCACCATAAAATTGTGTCCCCTCATAATAGTCATTTCTGCCCTGGGACAAAGTCTCTGACTATCCACTCTATCTATGCCTCTCATCAACTTGTAAACCTTGATCAATTCATCTCTCATCCTTCTTTGCTCCAATGAAAAAAGCCCTAGCTCCCTCAACCTTTCCTCATAAGACCTCCCCTCCAGTCCAGGCAGCATCCTGGTAAATGTCCTCTGCACCCTCTCTAAAGTTTCCACATTTTTCCTCTAATGGGGTGACCCGAATTGAACACGATATTCCAAGGGTAGTCTAACCAGAGTTTTGTAGAGCTGCAGCAGAACCTCATGGCTCTTAAACTCAATTCCCCTGCCAATGAAAGCCAACACACCATATGCCTTCTTTACAACCCTATCAATTTGGATTGCAACTTTGAGGGATCTATTGACATGGACTCCAAGATCCCTCTATTCCTCCACGCTGCGGAAAATCCTGCCATTAACCTTGTGTTCTGCATTCAAATTCGACCTTCCAAAATGAATCACTTCACACTTCTCTGGTTTGAATTCCATCTGCCACTTCTTTGCCCAGCTCTGCATCCTGTCAACATCCTGTTGCAACCTACAACAGCCCTCCACACTGTCCACAACTCCACCAACCTTCGTGTCATCGGCAAACGTACGAACCCACCCTTCCGCTTCCTCATCCAAATCATTTATCAAGATCACAAAGAGCAGAGGTTCCAGCACAGATCCCTGCGGCACACCACTGGTCACTGAGCTCCAGGCTGAATACTTTCCATCTACTACCACCCTCTGTCTTCTATTGGACAGCCGGTTTTATATCCAGACAGCCAAATTTCCCTGAATCCTATGCCTCCTTACTTTCTGAATGAGCCTACCATGTGGAACATTATCAAATGCCTTGCTAAAATCCATATATACCACACCCACTGCTCTACCTTCATCCATGTGTTTTGTGACATCCTCAAAGAATTCAATAAGGCATGTGAGGCATGACCTGCCCCTCTCAAAGCCATGCTGACTATTTCTAATCAAACTGTGCTTTTCCAAATAATCATAAATACTATCTGTCAGAATCCTCTCCAATACTTTGTCCACCACAGAAGTAAGACTGACCGGTCTGTAATGTCCAGGATTATCCCTATTTCCTTTCTTGAGCAAGGAATGACATTTGCCACCCTTCAATCTCTTGGTACTACTGCAGTGGACAGTGAGGACGCAAAGATCATTGCCAAAGGGGCAGCAATGTCTTCCCTCGCTTCCCGTAGAAACCTTGGGTATATCCCATCTGGCCCAAGGGACTTATCTATCCTCATGTTTTTGAAAATTTCTGGCACATCCTCCTTCCTAACAACAACCTGTTCGAGCATATCTGCCTGTTTCATGCTGTCCTCGCAAACGTCAAGGTCCCTCTCACTGGTGAATACTGAAGCAAAGTATTCATTAAGGATCTCCCCATCTCCTCTGACTGCATGCACAAGTTCCCACCACTACCCCTGATTGGCCGGAGCCTCTTTCTGGCCATCCTCTTGTTCCTCACAGAAGTATAGAAAGCCTTGGGGTTTTCCTTGATCCTACCCGCCAAGGTTTTCTTCTACCCTCTTCTCGCTCTCCTAATTCCATTCTTCAGTTCCTTCCTGACTACCTTGTAGACCTCCTAGAGCACTGTCCGATCCTTGCTTCCTCAACCTTAAGTAAGCTTCCTTCTTGCTCTTGGCTAGGTGTTCAACATGTCTTGTCATCCAAGGTTCCTTCACTTTACCATCCTTTCCTTGCCTCAGTGGGACAAACCTATCCAGTACTTGTAGCAGAGATAAAAGGTACTGCAGATGCTGGAGAATCCGAGATAACACTGTGTGAGGCTGGATGAACACAGCAGGCCAAGCAGCATCATAGGAGCAGGAAAGCTTGACGTTTCGGGCCTAGACCCTTCATCAGAAGTACTTGTAGCAACTGCTCCCTAAACAAACCTCCACATTTTTATTGTGCATTTTCCTGAGAACATCTGATCCCAATTGGTGCTCTGTAGTTCTTGCCTAATAGCATTGGAATTCGCCGTCCCCCAATTAAATACTTTCCCATACCGTCTGCTCCTCTCCCTCTTCGTGACTATTGTAAATGTCAGGGAGTTGTGATCGCTATCACCGAAATGCTCTTCCACCAAGACATCTGACACCTGACCTGGTTTGTTGCCAAGCACCAAATCCAATATGGCCTCCGGAGTAGTCAGCCTATCTACATATTGAGTCAGAAATCCTTCCTGGACACACCTGACAAAATCTGCTCCATCCAAACTATTTGCACGCAGAATGTTCCAGTCTATATTGGGAAGTTGAAGTCACCCATGACAACAACCCTATTATTTCTGCACCTTTCCAAAATCTGTCTCCCAGTCTGATCCTCAGTGCCTCTGTTGCTATTGGGGGCTGTATAGAAAACTCCCAATAAATGACTGCTCCTTTCCTGTTTCTGACTTCCACCCATACTGACTCAGTGGAGAAACTCTCTTCCACGACCTCTCTTTCTGCAGCTGTGCTACCATCCCTGATTAACAATGCTGCTCCCCCACCTCTTTTACCTCCCTCCCTATTTCTTTTGAAACATCTATACCCCGGAACATCCAAAGACCATTCCTGCCCCTGTGTTATCCAAGTCTCCGTAATGGCCACAACATCGTAGTTCCAAGTACTGATCCGTGCCCTAAGTTCATCACCCTTATTCCTGACACTTCTTACATTGAAGTAGACACACCTCAACCCGTCGCACTGACTGCCAATTTGCCCTATCAACTGCTTATCCTTTCTCATAGACTCTCTGCTTCCTCTATCTGTCTGTACACTGGCTACCCCATCCTCTGATCTGTACCCCCAGTTCCCAACCCCCTGCCAAACTAGTTTAAACCCTCCCAAAGAGTTCTAGCAAACCTCCCGTCCAGGATATTGGTGCCCCTCCAGTTCAGGTGCAACCCGTCCTTCCTGTACAGGTCCCATCTTCCCTGGAAGGTGTCCCAATGATCCGCAAACCTGAAGCCCTCCCTCCTCCACCAGCTCTGTAGCCACGTGTGCAGCTGCGCTCTCTCTCTGTTTCTAGGGTCCCTAGCCCTTGGCACCGGTAGTAATCTTGAGATTACTACTCTACTCGCCCTGGCTTTCAGCTTCCATCCTAACCCCCTATAATCACTTTTCAGGTCCTCATTCCGCTTCTTAGCTATGTAATTGGTACCGATGTGTACCATGACTCCTGACTGCTCTCCCTCTCCCTTAAGAATCCTGAAGACTCAATCCGAGACATCCCTAACCCTGGCACCCGGGAGGCAACATACCATCCGGGAGTCTTGCTCCATACCACAGAATCTCCTATCACTATCGCTGTCCTATTCTTCCCGCTTCCCTTCTGAGCCACAGAGACAGGCTCAGTGCCAGAGACCTGGCTGCTATGGTTTTCCCCTGGTAGGTCGTCCCCCGCAACAGTATCTAAAGCAGTATACTTATTATTAAGGGGATCAGCCACAGGGGATCCCTGCACTGTCTGCCTATTCCCTTTCCCCTCCTGACAGTCACCCAGCTACCTTTGTCCAGTTCCCTGGGTGTGACCACCTCCTTATAACTCCTCTGTATCACGCCCTCAGCCTCCTGAATGATACGGAGTTCATCCAGTTCCAGCTCCAGTTCCAGTTCCCTAACGCAGTCTGAGGACCTGGAGTTGGGTGCACTTCTCGCAGATGAAGTCAAAAGGGACACCAGTAGTGACCCTTACCTCCCACATCCTACAGAGGAGCATGCAACTACCCTAGCTTCCATTCCCTCTACTCTAGATTTCCAGAAGAATAAAGAAAACAAACCTTACCTTTCCGACCCTACACACAGTCTCTTTTTTTGGTTAGAGGAGGAGGATGGGTGGGAGACACTACATGTATAGTGTTTCAGGTTTAGCCAATGCCCAGATATATTCGTTCCCTTCCCGGCTCGTGCTGTCACCATTCCTGACGCTGAAAGCAAGAAGGCCGCTGCTTCACATGGTAAGTTTTTATAAAGAAAAGCTTACCTTCCTGGCTGCCCCTGGCTCGCGCTCTCACTACTCCCGACGCTGAAAGCAAGAAGCTTTAGCAACTGTCTTCTAGACTGTTTTCCTATTCCAAGATTGTTGTCAATATCCTAGGATTAACTGAAGTATGGCTGACCAGTTGGTGATTTCTTATAACTTAAAGAAGCTATCCCTGTGGCTGTACTTTTTAGCAACTATCATACCCAACAAGTATGGGAATAACATTGCCCTAAGCTCTAAGTTACAATTTGTCCACTCCATTATTCTTAAAAAGTTGATCATGCTTAATGAACCTGATTGACTTTGTGCCTAGTGGATGGTGTATCTATGAATATTACTTATATGGACTTCTAAAATACATTTGATAATATGCCTCATAAGAGACTGTAAACTGAAGTTGAAGCTCATGAAATTGAAGGTAAATTACTGATCTAGCTAAGAAATTGACTGAGTGCCAAAAGAGATTATAAGCATACTGAGTACTGTAATTGACCGGGTGCCCACTGATACTGGGGCTTCAGTTATTTTCTTTATGACTGAGATAATGGGATAGAAAGTTACATATCTAAGTTAACCAATGGCATAATGACAGGTGGCACTGTAAGCAATGTAGATGGAAGTAGAAGATTATAGAAAGGACCAATTTGTTAACTGATTGGACACAGCTATGGGTAAATTGAATAACCTGTTGGAAAATAGATTTTGTTGTAAGCAAATATGAGGTCAATCACTTATGAGGGAAAAGAATTTCTTAAATATGGCCAGACTTTCCATTACTTCATGCTGTGCAGTTGCTCATGACTGTGACATATTAGTCATCACTTACTACAGTAGTGTGCTGGAAAGCAAGCCCTATTATTCGTGGGGTCGTTGCAAATATGAAAAGATTTAATCAAGCTATCCAAAGTCTCCAGTTTACCTGACTGATGAACACTCATCAGGGTTGTGTACTTAACAAGAAATCAGCAATTTATTGTAAACAGGTTTGTTTACAACTGACAGAAAAGAAACGCAAACTACTAACTTGTAACTTCCTATAACTTATGTTGGATCTTTTTTATAAACCCAAACACAGAAAGAGGGTAAGGCCCTTAAAGATCCAAGTGGTTGTCTTTGTGTTGAACCTCAGGAGATGGGAGAGATATAAAATTAATATTTTGCATCAGTTTTTACTGTGGAGAAAGAAATGGAGTCTAGTAAACTCAGGGAAACAAATATTGATGGTTTGAAAACAGTTCACGTTACAGAAAAGGAAGTGCTGGATGTCTTAGAAAATATAAAGGTGGATAAATCTGGGGTCTGATCTAGTGTATCCCAGGACTTTGTGGGAAATTAGGAAAATGCAGGGCCCCTTGAAGAAATATTTGCATCGAATATAAATATTTCTGAGGTGCCGGATGTGAGTGGCTAATGTGCCTTTGTTTAAGAAGGGATGTAAGGAGAAGCCTAGGAACAATAGACTCTGAATTCTGAATCCACGTGATCTACGTTTACTGATTTTCCAACCATGCTGAACCTTGTCAAAGGCTTTACTAAGGTCTAAGTAAAGTTAGATGACATGGGATTTAGGGTGAGATACAAAGTTGACTTAATGGCAGGAAACAGAGTGACAGTGGAGGCTTGTTTTTCAGACTGGAGGCCTATGATCTGCAGGGATCAGTGCTGAATTCTCTTTTGTTTGTCATTATGTAAATGATTTAGATGAGAATATAGAAGGCATCGTTAATAAGTTTGTGGATAACACCGAGATTGGGAGTATAATAGATCGTGAAGAAGATTACTGAAGATTACCAAGAGACCTTGATAAATATGTTCAGTGGGCTGAAGAGTGGCAGATAGAGTTCAGTTTGGATAAATGTGAGGTATTGCATTTTGGTGAAATAATTTTGAATACCTTTTTTAAGTCTCCCCTAAATCATTTTGCTCTGTTTCAAAATGATTATAAATTACTTTTGTATCAGGCTGAGAAGTTGCTCACTTCCACTAGTCTCACCTGATGCGGCATGATCTGTACCTCATAATTTGCAGTCTGCTGTGACCCAGAGTGCATGATAAAAATATAAGCAGGAATCCATTAACCTTAATTATAATGCTTATAAATCAGGTGATTCATAGTAAAAGTGAAAAGCATGAAAGACCTGAGGGATAGCAATTTACTTGCTCTAATTATGCACTGGAAATGCAAGGAAAATCTCCCCAACGTGTTCTTGAATACTTCGAGAAACAAAACATTTTCCAAAAATGCCTGCATTTTTAAATCACCTCATCTGCAATTCTGTCTCAATGCTCTGTCTACCCAACTAACTTACTTTTTCATACTTCTAATGTACTGCTCTCATAGCAAACAACAGACTCAGAATTATAAGATATCAATCATGCCAGCATTGGCTGAGACAGGGGAAATGAAAAGTTTGTAAGCTCAAAGGGTCTGTTGTGTTTGCAACTTAGAAACTGGGCTGGGGAGATTAGGGAGAAACATAATAGAGGTTTAAAAATTAGGTTTAGAGGTGCTGTTAGAGTGAATTGAGGGTTCTGGCATGCAATTTTGTGTCATTGATAACTCTGAGGCTGACTGTCCCTAGATTGTTTTGCATTTTATTGCAAACCTCTTACATTGTATTGCGGATGCAATTTATTTTTCCAAATACATGCTTAGAATTATTAAAGTGTTTCTCTGCTTTTACGTTAACAAGGTTTAACATAATGCTGAAAATTTCACGTCACAGCTGTGCAATTTTCAATTGTATATTTCTGTTCACATTTAATATCGCAATGCACTAAACCCTTATTCAGTACGACATATAATGTACTTAAATTGACTGCTGTACAGTTCATTGCATTAATTGGCAAGTCTGCTTGATTAAATCTTTTGTAAAGTAATAAATTTCTCCTCACATATTTTATAGGCTTTGAGCTAATGGGAAATCCATCAGGATACTTTACCAATTTTGAAGAGAAAAAACAGGTGTTTGAGTGGAGAAAATTAATCATGCTTTTAGCGAGAAGGTACATAGGTAAGTGCATAGAAAAAGTTTGTAATAAATATTAGCCATATTATTTCACAGTGTTAACAGCAGATTACTTCATAATAATTACCTGTAATGTAATAACTGTAATTTATAAAATTACATGCCAAATCTGAAGAAAACCTTTTTTTTTTAATTTTCTCACCACTTAACATTTACAAAGTTGTTGCATTGCTAATTTTGCAATACCCTCCAGTTTATCCTTACTTGCTCAGAGATAATTGGCCTCAGCTGACTATAACAACATGGTTAAAAGATGCATTGAATTGGGCTGTCTGGTCCCGTTCCACCAATTTTCTGGCAAGTGTAGGGTAGAGAAGGCCAGCAATGTGCAGTGAACATGCACTGTCGTATCCACATAACTCCTCCCCTCCCTCCTTCATTTTCAGAAGGAAATGCAGTTTCCAATTAACAGATTCTTGCTACCTGTATGAAATAGAGCAAGAATGACAGCTTAGCGGGATAACTGAGTCTAACACTATGATGCAAGAAGCTATTCAAGTGGAGGCAGTGAAAAAGAATGTAATCTTGATAGGGTCAGTATAGTCTGGGAATTGACATTATTCTGTGCAGCCACGACTGGAATTAGGAAGATTATGTTAGCCACTCAGTATCTGGATTAAAGATATCTCCTTTGGCTGTAAATGAACTTGGAATGCCTCTTTCCACACTGCAGGGATTCTATAATTATATGACCCAGTTTTTGAAATATACGCTGGAAATAATGACAAAGGCAGAATTAGACAAACTGTTCTGCGAGAATGTGCACATAAATTAAAAGGCGTAACCTCACAGATAAAAATCTCTGGCTATCTGGGATAAAGTCAAACAGACTAGAGCGTTTTAACTGTGGCTGAAAATGTTATGTAGAAAGAGTTTGTGTATTCTCCCTGAGTCCCTGAGGGTTTCCACCTGATATTCTGGTTTCCTCCCACAGTCCAAAGATGTGCAGGTTAGGTGAATTGGTCATGCTAAGTTAACCTGTAGTTTCCAGAAATGTGTAGGCTAGGTAAATTAGCAATGGTTAATGCATGGTTATGGGGATATGGTGGGAAGTTGGTCTGGGTGGGATGCTCTTCGGAGGGCTAGTGCAAACTTTTAGGGATTATATGATTAGTGGAAGGGTTTTTAATTCATGGAACGCTGGCATCAGTACTTGGGAAAGAGGGAGCATTCTTGTTGAGATGGGCTGCACTTAAAACAAGTTGGGATCAGTGTCCTGGCAATTTGTGTATCTAGGGCTGTGAATGGAGCTTTAAAATGAAGTGGTTGGAGAAGTAGTCAAATCAAGGGAGATTTAGAAATCTAAAGAGAAAATTTGAAACAATAAAACAACATAGAGATTTGGGTAAAGACCAGTAGAGTGGGTCAGGAAGGAGTAAAGAGTTTATCAGCAAATATGATCCATACAAAAACAGCAATCAAAAAATAAAACCAGAGGGCCTTTATCTGAAGGCACGAAGTATTTATAGAAAGATAGATGAACAGGAGACATAAGTAGAGATAATGGTTTAGATCTAATAACCATGATCAAGATATAGTTGCAAGGTGACTAGGCTTAGAAAATAAATGCTCCAGAAGGGAAACACTGGAGAGATTGACTGCCTTGAAAGTGGGTAAACCACCAGGGCCAGATGAACTGTATCCAAGGCTATTGAAGGAAGCCAGGGAGGAATTAGCAGATGCAGTTGTGAATCATTTTCAGTTCCTCACCATGTACAGGCAAGGTACCAGAGGTTTGGAAATCTGCAAACATTATACCATTATTCAAAGAGGAATAGGCAAAATAATTATAGGCCTATCAGTCTGACCTTGGTGGTGGGAAAACTACCAGGATCAATAAAAAGGAAAAGAGTGCAGATGTTGAAAATCTCAAATAAAATCAGAAAGTGTTAGAGAAACTCAATATGTGTGGCAGAATCTGTGGAGAGAGAAACAGAATTTATGGTCTGAGTCAGACACATGTTCTGTGTTCAAAGAAGAGTGTTATCAACTCGAAACATTAAGTCTGCTTCTGTCATTACACATACTGCCAGAGCTGCTGAGATTCTCTGCATTTTTTGTTTTTATTCTGAGAATTAATGTTGAGGGATGGTGTTGGCAGTTCATGGAAAAGCTTAATCAGGATAGTCACCGTGGTTTTAAGGGAATGTTGTTTTACTAACTGAATTTTCTGAAGAAGAACCCAGGAGGATTGATGAAGGGAGTTGTCTGCCTGTATTTCAGTAAGGCATTTGAAAAGGTCTCACTTGGCAGATTGTTAAGAAAAAATTAAAACCTGTGAGATACAGGGGCATGTGATGAGTCAAATTCAAAATTGGTTCATAGATGTTTTTGTGAAAGGAAAATGGTTTCCGTTGATGTTTCAATGGAGTCAGTGTTGGATTCTTTGCTGTTTATGGTATATATTAATGATCTAGACTTAAATGTGGGAGAGATGATTGGAATATTTGCTATTGACTATTGAAGAGAATGACTTGACTAAAGGACGATGTCAAAGCTTTGATTGAGACAGCAGAAAAGTGATAAATTAAATTGAATTTTGCAAGTATGAGGTTATGCATTGAGGAGGGCAAACAAAGATGTTGAGAGGTTTTAGAGGAAGTGAGAGACCTTGCTGTGCATGTTCAGAAAGTCCCTGAAAATGGCTGATGAGGTGTTATAGAAAGCGTATGCAAGGTATTAAATACAGTATAATGGTAGCTGAAAGAACTTTTGACGAGGACTTGTCTACTGAGGTGGTATGGGCTGAGGTCAGAAACAGGAGAGGAGAGGTCACACTGCTGGGAGTTTTTTATAGGCCTCCGCAATGTTCCAGGGATGTGGAGGAGAGGATCGGCAAAACGATTCTGGGCAGGATTGAAAGGAACAAGGTGGTCATTATGGGAGACTTTAACTTCCCCAACATTGACTGGAAATGCTATAACTCTAGTACGTCGGATGGATCGGTTTTTGTCCAATGTGTGCAGGAGGGTTTCCTGACACAGTATGTCGAAGGGCCGACAAGAGGGGAGGCCACACTGGATCTGGTACTTGGTAATAAACCAGGCCAGGTGTTTGACTTAGTGGTAGGTGAGCAGTTTGGAGAGAGTGACCATAATCGGTTATGTTTAGTTTAGCGATGGAAAGGGATCGGAACATGCCACTGGGCAAGAGTTATAGATGGGGGAAGGGCAATTATAATGCGATTAGGCAACACTTAGGAGGGATAGAATGGGGTAGCAAAATGCAGGTGATGGGGACAATCGAAATGTGGAGCTGGTTTAAGGAACAGATATTGCGTGTCCTTGATAGGTATGTCCCTGTCAGGCAGGGAGGAAGTGATAAGGTAAGGGAAACCTTGGTTTACAAAAGAAATTGTATCTCTTGTTAAGCGGAAGAGGGAGGCTTATGTGACATTGAGACGAGATGGTTCAGATGAGGCGTTGGAGAGTTACAGATTAGCTAGGAAGGATTTAAAGAGAGAGTTAAGAAGAGCAAGGAGGGGACATGAGCAGTCATTAGCAGGTAGAATTAAGGAGAACCCTAAAGCTTTCTATTGGTATGTGGGGAATAAAAGGATGACTAGGGTAAGAATAGGGCCAGTCAAAGACAGAAGTGGGAAGTTGTGTGTGGACCTGTGGAGATTGGAGAGGTGCTAAACAAATATTTCTCGTCTATTTTCACTTAGGAAAAGGAGAATATTGTAGAGGAGAAGACTGAGATACAGGCTATTAAACTTGAAAGGATTGAGGTTAGTAAGGAGGAGGTGTTATCAATCCTAGAAGGTGTGAAGGTAGATAAATCCCCTGGGCCGGATGGGATTTTTCTGAGGATTCTCTGGGAAGCTAGTGAGGAGATGGCGGAGCCTTTGGTCTTAATCTTTGAGTCGTCATTGTCTACAGATTTAGTACCAGAGGACTAGAGGATTGCAAATGTTGTGCCCTTGTTCAAGAAGGGCAGTAGAGATGACCCAGGTAATTATAGACCAGTGAGCCTTACATCTGTTGTAGGAAAAGTTTTGGAAAGGATTATAAGAGATAGGATTTATAATCATGTAGCAAGCAACAATTTGATTGGAGATAGTCAACATGGATTCGTCAAGGGCAGGTCGTGTCTCTCAAACCTCATTGAGTTTTTTGAGAAGGTGATCAAGCATGTGGATGAGGGTAGGGCAGTTGACATGGTGTACGTGGACTTCAGTAAAGCCTTTGATAAGGTTCCACATGGTAGGCTATTGGAGAAAATGCAGAGGCATGGGATTGAGGGAGATTTAGCAGTTTGGATTAGAAACTGGCTTTCTGAAAGAAGGCAAAGAGTGGTGGTTGATGGAAAATATTCAGCCTGGAGTCCGGTTACTAGCGGTGTGCCACAAGGATCTGTTTTGGGACCCCTACTGTTTGTCATTTTTATAAATGACTTGGACGCTGACATAGGTGGATGGGTTAGTAAGTTTGCAGATGACACTAAAGTCGGTGGAGTGGTGGACAGTGTGGAAGAATGTTGCAGGTTGCAGGGAGACTTGGATAAACTGCAGAATTGGGCTGAAGGGTGGCAAATGGAGTTCAATGCAGATAAATGTGAGGTGATTCACTTTGGGAAGAATAATAGGAAGGCAGAATACTGGGTCAATGGAAAGATTCTTGGTAGTGTGGATGTGCAGAGGGATCTTGGTGTCCAGGTACATAGATCCCTGAAAGTTGCCAGACAGGTTGATAGTGCTGTTAAGAAGGCATACGGTGTGTTAGGTTTCACTGGTAGAGGGATTGAGTTCCGGAGCCGTGATGTCATGCTGCAACTGTACAAAACGCTAGTGCGGCCTCAGTTGGAATATTGCGTACAGTTCTGGGCGCCCCATTACAGGAAGGATGTGGAAGCATTGGAAAAGGTGCAGAGGACATTTACCAGGATGTTGCCTGATCTGGAGCGAAGGTCTTATGAGGAAAGGCTGAGGGACTTGGGTCTGTTCTCATTGAAGAGAAGAAGGCTAAGAGGGGATTTAATAGAGACATACAAAATGATCAGAGGATTAGATAGGGTGGACAGTGAGAGTGTTTTTCCTAGGATGATGATGTCGGCTAGTACGAGGGGGCATAGCTGCAAATTGCGGGGTGATAGATTTAAGACAGATGTCAGAGGCAGGTTCTTTACTCAGAGAGTGGTAAGGACATGGAATGCCCTCCCTGCCAATGTAGTTAACTCAGCCACATTATGGGCATTTAAACAGTCCTTGGATAAGTATATGGATGATGATGGGATAGTGTAGGGGGATGGGCTTAGATTAGTTCACAGGTCGGTGCAACATCGAGGGCCTGTTCTGCGCTGTATTGTTCTATGTTCTATGTTCTAAAAGCAGGGATGTAATGCTGTAACTATCTAAGTCACTGGTTAAGTCACAGGTGGAGTTTTGTGTATAGTTCTGATCACCACACTATAGAAAGAAATAATTGCTCTCAAGAGAGAGTACGAAGGAGATTTACAAAAGTGTTGCCCAGGCTTGAAAGTTGCAGGTAGGAGGAGAAATCAGAAAAGCTAGGGTTATGCTTATAACAGAGGAAGCTGAGGGGTGACTTAATTGAGATGTACGAGATAATAGGATATGGGATTGTGTTCAGTAACAACTGAGATCAGTGAGTGGCAAAAATAGCCTCTTTATTGGGTGTCCGCAGTAGCACAGTTTGAGATGGCAATGGAATACGAAGAACAGTTTTACACTGGCCTCTTTACTGCACAGTTTTTATATAAATTAAAATTTTAGCACTGTGGTGTCACATAGCTGTCATGTAAACTTGTGGACAATAAATACATCTGTCCTGGGGAAGCAGGAGATGGTTTTAGCACTTGCTAAATGCTGGCTGTTACTCCTGATGATGGGATTAGGATGGCTATCTGGTCTGAACTTGCATAATTGAGGTTTTTGTCTTTAAAGTTAATTATGTTAGTAGGAATACTAGACCTATATGATCTAAATAAGTGAGAAATTATACATGTACCAAATAAAAGTGTAGAGGATATTAAAATGATCTGTTGCAGCCGGGTTGTGAGATTTCATTTACTATTGCCGGTTTTGACAGTTCTTGCACATTCATTCGTGCAGTTTCACGGAAGTGCTGATTTGATAGTACGTTTCTGAAAGGGGGTAGTGGCCCTATTTAATGTATATTTAAAAAGTATAATCTGTATCTTAGTACAAGATGGTAGTCTTAAATAAAAATTAGAAATAATTTTAAAAGTAAAAAAAAGAAATTTCAAAGAGATAAAGAGCAGCAGGCTGTACGGAAATGCTAGCGGAGGCAACTGTTTGATGTCTTGCAACCTACTCGGGTACTAAGAGACAGTTACTACAAGCTAATTAATATTATAATTTTTCCATAGTTTCAGTGGAGCTATGGAGACATGATGGTGGTGATGGCATTGTTCTGAGTAGGTTACAGTATTAACACTTATTCAGGGGTAGCCTTTGATACAGAAACAGATCTAAATGACGCTTGCAGCATGGGGCTGATAAGAATTGAAAGATGTAAAGAAACAGTAATGGGTTGGAAGGGATGTTTAATTTAGTTTATCTTATCAGAGTAAAATGTGGTATTAAAAACATGGTTTTATGAATGAATGGAAACGCGGTATAGTAAACATGGAGTGCTTGTGAGTGAGTTAGTGATGAGAATCATAATACAATATCTTACAGGGGTTTGGAGAGGGTGGCCAGGGAAGACCTGTTTCCCCTTGCAGCGAGGTTTGTTACTGGGAGCACAAATTTAGCATAGTCAGTAGAGGATTGGGGAGGATATGAGTTTAATAGCTGCAGCTTCAGGGATCTACTGATTGGGAAAACAAATCAAACAGTGACATCACAGGAAAGTGAAGTGTTGATTGGTTTGGGATTTTTAAAAGTGTCATTCTTTTTTGGAAGAAGGGATTAACTGAAAAACAATGGAATAAGTGAAAGTCAGGGTCACATTATAATAAAGTAATATATAAAAGCAAAATTGGATAATGGAAGTAAGGTTAGCATAAGGGAAGTAAGTTAATAGTATCCTTACAAAAGCATAATTAACTTTTTTTAAGAAAGACAGTGATTGAGGGGCTTAGGGGAAATCATGGCAGCAGAGTTCACACCCAGGATATGTTGCTGCTGTGTTATGTGGCAAATCAAGGAACCTTCAGTTCTCCATGGTGACAGCATACAGGAAGTGTGTCCAGCTCCAACTACTGGCAGACTACACCTCTGAGCTGCAGGTGAATTCACTGGAGCATCTGTGATGCTGAGCATGTCATGGATTGCACATTTGGTGAGGTGGTCACGTTGCAGGTAAAGAATGAAAAGCCAGAAAGGGGATGGGTGACTGCCAGGCAGAGTAGAGGAAGGCGGGTAGCGCAGGAGTCCTCCGTTGCCACCCTCCCACTTCTAATAGATATACCGTTTTGGATACTTTTGGGAGAGATGATTATGCAGGTGAAAGCCATGGGAGCCAACTTCCTGGCATTGTGAGGGGTCTGCTACAGAAGAGTGGAGGGAAAAGAATGGCAGGCCTATAGTGGTATGGGATTCATTAGTAATGGGAACAGATAGGCGTTTCTGCAAATACAAGAGACTTCAGGATGATATGATATGCCTCCCTGTGCCAGGGTCAAGGATGATGTTGAACAGCTGCAGGACATTCTGAAAGGGGAGAGCAAACAGTCAGAGATTGGTACCAAATGTACATAATGTCATAGGTAGTAAAAGTGTTGGGGTCCTGCAAAAAGAATTTAGTGAGATAGGAAAATGTTTAAAGAACAAGACTCGAAAGCTTGTAGTCTGTGGATTACTAGCCACCACCTAGCAAGTACAGGAATATATAGTTAGTCCAGATGAATGTGTGGCTGAAGAGATGATGCAGGAGAGAGAGCCTTAGATTTCTGGAACATGGGATCTGTTTTAAGGATGGTGGGACCTTGCAAAAGGTTTGCTCATGCCATTGGGGAGGATTTAACAACAAAGCAGGGTGGTGAACCAGAGAGAATGTTTCAGCAGGGGAAGATGAACGGCCAAAATTAAGAGACAACAAGTGAATCAATAGGGGGCAGACAGTATAAGCCATTTAAGCCACAAGGGAGTTTGGCAAGGTCAGTACTTATTTTAATGCAAGGAGTCTGACGAACAAGGCACGTGAGTTGACGGCACAAATTAAAACTTGGGAGTATCATGTCATTGCTGTCACTGAGACATGGTTGAGAGAGGGGCAGGATTGTCAGCTCAACGTTCCGGGACATGGGGTCTTCAGGCGAGACATGGAAGGAGGTAAAAGAGGTAGGGATGTTATAGTAATGATCAGGGAATCAGTTACAGCAGTGAAGAGTGATGACATCTTAGAAGGCTCCTCAAATTAAGTCATATGGGTAGAACCTAAAAACCAAAAAGGAGCTATCACATTGCTGGCAGTGTACTTGGCCCCTGACAGTCTGAGAGAAATAAAAGAGCAGACGTGTAGGCAAATTTTAGAGAAGTGTAAAAGTAATAGGATAGTGATAATTTCCCTGACATTAACTGGAGTAGTCATAGTGTGAAAGATTTAGATGGAGCAGAATTCTGTAAAATGCATCCAGGACAGCTTTGTAAGCCTGTACGAAGAAGGCCTTGCAAGAGAAGGGCACAGTTCTGGACTTCATTTCTGGTAATGAAGCTAGGCAAGTGGTGAGTTCATTGCTGGAGCATTTTCAGAGAGTGATCATAACTCTGTTAGATTCAAGACTGTTATGGAAAAGGATAAGGAGGGATCTGGAATCAAATTTCTTAACTGGGGGAAGGCCAATTTTAATTAGATCATACATCCAATGAATGAATAAAAAGAAACATGATTGGTCCAGAGTGGACTGGGAGCAGATATTTTGAGGTAAATTTATGTTAGATTAGTGGGACATGTTCGAGAATGAAACAGTACAGGGCCAACATTTTCCATAAAGGTTGGGATCAACAATCCAATAAACCCCAGTTATCAAGGGTTATACGAATGAGTTAGCTTTATTGTCACATGCACTTGAATGAGTGCAATGAACAGTTTGCAGCATCGTTTTTTATGACACCATTTTAGGTATTTGGTACAAAATTGAAAGAATAGTAAGTAAAAAGTTAAAGAAGTACTTGAATTTACAGTCCTTTGCACCCAAGCCTGTGCTAGCTCCTAACCGCCAGACCACACTGGGCCAAGTCTCTAGACCATGCTGGTCTTCAAAACTCAATATCTCACCTCTAATCTGCAAGGGCCTTGCCTTCCTGCAGTGGTCTCCCCGTAGTTGCTTCCCCACAGCGGCCTTCAGTCTGGGACTCACCATCTCCATTCCACTTCGGGGAAATTTAAAAAGTTACAAGTTTGAAAAGAAACACTCCAGAAGAGAGGAAGGAAAAAATAGAAAAAGAAAAAGAACAGCAGAACAGTGGAGGTCTGGCTGGAACATCCTACTCTGCCACCATCTTGGAGCACCTACAAGATTGGATAAAGAGAAAAAGGGAGACTTATGACAGCTACCGAGGGCTCAACACAGATCTCCTAGAGGAATACAGAATGTGCAAGGGAATCTTAAAAAGGATTCTAAATGAGTCCTTTGTGTTGGTCTTCACGAGTGAGACGGACAATGTGGACATAGAAATCAGGCAGAAGAACTGTGGTACACTTAAAGAAATTAGCATAGGCAGAGAGGAGGTTCTGGTGTGGTTAGGCAGGCTTTAAAAGTAGATGAATCTCTGGGGCTGGATAAAGTGTATCCCAGGCTCTTGAGTGTGACAAGGGAGGAAAGAGCAAGGGCACTGGCAAAGATTTTCAATGCCTTTCTGTCCACAGGAGAGATGCCAGAGAACTGGAGGATAGCCAGTGTGGTACCATCACTCAATAAGGGAGAAAGGGATGAACCAGGAAACTTCAGGCCAGTCAGTCTAACCTTGGTGGTAGGAAAATTAAAGGACGCAATTCTGAGGGACAAAATTAATCTGTAGTTGGAGAGGTAGGGATTTATCAAGGGCAATCAACATGGTTTTGCTCGAGTGAGGCCACGTCTGATCAAACATGATTAATTTTTCAAAGAGGTGACCAGGTGTGTAGATGAGAGCAATGCATTTGATCTAGTCTACTTGGACTTTGGCTAGGCTTTTAATAAGGTTCCGCATGGAAGACTGATAGCAATAGTAAGAGCATTTGGGATCCAAAGAAAGTTGATTAATTGATCTAGAATTGGCTGAGTGGCAGGAAGCAGAGGATGATGTTCAAGGGTTGTCGCTTTTTGTGATTGGAAGCCTGTGTCCAGTACGGTTCTGCATGCATCAGTTTTGAGCCACTTGATGCATGTGGTATATAAAATAATTTAGACTTGAATATAGGAGGGTTGATCGGTAACTTAATAGATGATATGAAAAATGATGTAGTGGTAATTAGTGAAAGAGGATAGCCTTAGATTACAGGATCGGCTGGTCAGATGGAAATGGAACTCAACCTGGATAAGTATGAGGTGATGCTCTTGGGCAAGACAAACAAAACAAAGGAATATACGATGATTAGTAGGACCCAGGGAAGCAGTGGAGATCAGAGGGACCTTGGTGTGCATGTCCACCAGTCATTTAAAGTAGCAAGACAGGTTGATAAAGTGATTAAGAAGGCATTTGGGATTCTTGCCCTTATTAGCTGAAGCATAGAGTAAAAGCAGAGAGGATTTGCTGGAACTGTATAAAACGTTTGTTAGGCCACCGCTAAGAGTATTGTGTATAGTTCCCCCCAAAATTCACATTTTGGGGGGCTGTGAGTGCACTGAGGAGGATGCAGAGGGGTTTTGCCAGGATGTTATTTGGACTGGAGAGTTTTACTTCTGAAGATAGATTGGATAGGCTAGGGTTGTTTTCCTTGAAGCAGAGGAGACTGAGGGGGGACATGATTGAGATGTATAAAATTATGAGGGGAAGATAGAAGGTTTGGTGGAGGGATCAATGAGCTAGGGGCATATATTTAAGGAGCAAGAGGTTTAGAGGGAATGTGAGGAAATCTTTTTTCGCCCAGAGGTTGGGAATCTGAAGCTCACTGCTTATAAAGGTTATAGAGCTAGAAACCCTGGTAACACTTAAGGAGTATTTAGATGTACACTTACGATGCCAAGACATGCATACAAAGCTACTTGCCAAGTGCTGGAAAATGGGATTAGAATAGTTAGGCGTTTGTTTCTGACCAGTACAGACTTGATGGGCCAAAGTGCCTTTTCTGTGCTATAGACCTCCATGACATTAAGGAAAACCATTTTCACCCAGAAGGTGGTGTCTGTCTGGAATTCACTGGTGGTTGAGGTGGAAACCCTGAACTCTTAAATTTGAAAAGAATCTGGATATGCAGTTGAAATGCTGTGAACAAAAGGCTGCGGACCAGTTTTTGGAAAGTGAGATTAGAATGGGCAGCTCAGACGTGAAGGACTGAATGAACTCTTTTGCTGTAACCTTTCTAAGGTTCTATTATACAACATTTCAAAAAGATAGCTGAAATAGAAATGAAGAAGGAATCGATACTGAGAGTAAAGGATCAGATCAGGGTGGAGGTTCTTGAATCACAAAATGAATCATCACAATCATTATGGTTAGAGATTAGGAATAGCAAGGTTCAGAAATCAGTGATGGAAGCTGTTTATAGGGCCACTTATAATTGCAATAGTGCTGAACAAAATATTGTGCAAGAGAAAGTTTGGAACAAGAGCATTATAATAACCTTGGGAGGACTTTAACTCTTTGTATTGACTAGACAAATCAAATTGGAAAAAGTAATTGGAAAATAAGTTTTTAGAGCACTGCCGAGATAGTATTTTTGGAATGATATGTTCTGGAACCAGATAAGGTTGTTTTTGATATAGTATTGTGAAATGAACCTTATTTAATTAATAATGTCATAGAGAAAGATACCCTGAGAAAGAGTGATTCTGATACAGATAATTCCATATTGAATTTCAAAATAATGTACTCCAATTTCAGCCAAGAAGGTGAAAATTAAATGTAGCCAAATTTATAGCAGTAAGAGAAGAGTTGGTTGAAGTTGATTGGGTGAATAAGCTAAAAGCATGGCAGTACATAAACAGTGAGAAACAGTTACAGAAAAAACAAAACGGTCAACAAAAATAAATTCCATTAGAAAAATAAAAATTAGCAATGAAGATCCTGAGGATTGAAAGCATTAAGAAGACAGCAAAGGGTGACAATAAAGTTGATACAAAAAAGGAAAAAAATGTGGAAAATGAGAGTAAACTAACCAGGAATGTAAAGACATCCCATTAGCACTTTTACAAAGATACAGAATATAAAAATACACTGTAGAGTAGATAAAATAAATCTTGGTGCCTTACAGGCAGGAACAGGCAAAGGAATCATAAAGTGTAATGAAACGGAAGAGGCATTGTACAGATATTTTGGCCCAGAATTTTGTCTTGGACTCAGGAAACGAGGGTTGAGTTCATTCCCAACTTCTGAAAGATGAGCTGTACTCTAAACCAAATTACCACCATATTTTTGCCTCAGAGGCATGGGTTTTCCCAAACCATGATGCAGTGCAGAACGAGCACAGGTACGGAAGTTGACTGATTAGAAGGCCTGCTTGGATTTTGGGGGACAGTACCACAATTTCCAGCATCAATGTTTACACCCTCTAAGTCTTGCCCCTCACCCTCCATGAGTCTTAATACCTGTCCCTACATAGCTAGATGCAGAGAATCCAATATATGCAGATTTTAGGAACCGTGACTTTGAAATGAACATTATGTTAAAAAAAAAGTTCTAGCTATCTAATAGAGCTGTCATTCAGACAGGCTTTGACTGGGGAGGAAGAAAGAAAACTCATTCTAAAACGGAATTTGATCAATATGTTGCTTAAAAAAATTATTCACTCACCACATCAAAGACAAATAATCCTTTAATAACAACTTCAAACTATTGAACAAAATGTTTGTGAAATAAGTGGTTCTGTATCTTTTTAAAACAAAACAAAGCATTCATAATAGTCCTAAGTATCAAAACGAACAATTTGGAATTGGAACAATGAATTCTTTGAAATTGAATATCAAATAGGCCTTTTTTTCTAAGTTGCAGACCATCTGTTTCTTCACTTTGAAGCAAAATGCATGCCAATTAATGGAGCGAAATGGGTGGTTAGATTTTTTACAACTTCGAAAAATTTCAAAATTGTAAATCTCTGGACATTTAACTGTAATCTAAAACGTGATAGGAGGATTTCCCAATACATTTTATACAACATTAAAATGCAATATGGCGCTTCATTTTGCTGCAATAAATGTGTTGTAACACATCTTGGCACTTAATCAATACTGATGAATGTAATGATCAATAGAGCCCCATGGTGAATCATTGCAACATATTACAACACACCACCTAATAATGACCTCTGAAGTTGGTTACTACTTACCAGTCAGAATGTGCCAGATTTCTCAGCAACCAAACCCCAGTGCTCAAGAACTCTCTTAGAAGGTTTTTTAAGGCTTCCAAAATCCACACCAGCACACAAGACTTTCAGAGGTAGGTGGAGGAAATACAAATTTGTGACTTGTAAGGGTGGTCATAAACTCAGAATTAATGTGTGGGGATGCAACACAAAGCCAACACTAACCCAACCAGTGAAAAAAAACATACAAAAACAGTACAGATTTGGAAAGTCACTGCAAATTTGAAATTACTGCAAGTTATTATCATTCGCAGCCCCATTCCTGTCTCCATTGTTGACCTCTTTGGCAGGAAGCACGAGTATAAGAAATTCCTGTTTCAGCCCATCCACCTTGGGAGAAACTGCCTGCATAAATGGAATTTTGATTGTGGGGTTTGATGATGCAGCCTGTCATTGGGCCAGCTGACCTCGGAAAATGTTTGGAGACAGCTATGGGGACTGCTGAATGTGGAAGCTGACCATTTAAGGGGCCTGCTTTGGTGCTGTCAGACTTCAGCCATTGTAATAAAAACAGCAGGCCCTCTGGACCTCACCTGTACAGACCCCACTAAGTTTCTATGTCACCTCATGCTCTCCATTCACCTCAATGACCCCCAGTGACCCAAATTACATCCTGGAAATAGTCAGTAACAAAGGGACAATTAAAGTGAGAAACTTAAAGTAATTTATATCAGCAGAAAAGCAGCATTGTAGAAACTTTTAAGGTAATAAGCTGTGACAGGGATTCTAAAGGAGATAATGGATATACTGGTTACCATTTCCATAATTCCACTGACCCTAGAGTGATCCCAAAAGATTATCATAGAATAGAATCCCTACAATGTGGAAGCAGGCCTTTTGGCCCATCGAGTGTACACTGACCCTATGAAGAGTATCCCACCCTATTCCCTATAACCCTCCATTTCCCATGGCCAATCCACCTAGCCTGCACATCTTTGACTGTGGGAGGAAACCGGACCAATTGGAGGAAACCCAGGCACAGGGAGAATGTGCAAACTCCACATAGACAGTCACCTCAGGCTGGAATCAAACCCAGGTCCCTGGCACTGTGAGGCAGCAGTGCTAACCACTAAGCCACCATGCCAAGCTTGCAAAAGTAAAAGCAAAATGAGAGGAAACAGGAAATTACAGATTAGTAAGTCTGGCAACAATTTTATGAATAATGTTGGAATCTGTTACTAAAGATGTTTCACAACGTACTTAGATTATTGTTGCATGCTTATTGAAAGTCAGTATAGCTTTACAAAGGGAAATCACATTTGATAATTTCTTAGGATTTTTTTCAAGGCAATGTAGATAAAAGAGAACCAGTGATGTATTATACTTGAATTTTCAAAATGTATTTGACGAAATGCCATACAAATGATTAATATGCTCAATAAGAACTCTTGGAATTGGAAATGATATATTAACACAGTTGGAGGATGGTTAACAGATTGGGAACAGAGATTAGGCATGAATGGGGCATATTTCAAAAGCCAGGCTGGAACTGTTGGAAAGCCACAAACATAAGAGTTTTGGCCTCAGCAACAGGTTGTACCTCCCTAATCAGGCAGCTTTGGGACTGGGCCTTTGCCAGTCTGGAAGGAAAAATCAGCAAAACTTGCAAATGGCATTTACAGGTATGACTTGTGTTTAATTCAAATTGAGTTTCAGTAAGTTATTTCTAAATATTACTTTTTTTAAACTTTTATTTTCCCTGTGGGGGAGCAGATGATTTTTTAGACCATGGGAGGTCATGTGTCCAATGCAGTGTCCAGGGTTCTGGCCTATGCCTCCCCCTATTCTGAGGCTGAAGCCCAGCATATGTGGCCTGTCCTTCTGCTCTCTCTGGCCACCAAAGCCTTGACCATTCACATTCCCAAGAAGGATGACATGTTGGTGCTGAAGAAAGACAACTTCAAGGAGGCAGTTGAGAATACCATTACCTCCTGATGGAGGTTTGAGAGTGATAAGGAAGAGGGGATCTAATCAGGATACTGATAGATAAACCAATTCTGCAAATGTTGATAGGTATACTTGTACAGGAATAGAAAATTAACATGCAGATTCAGAAAACATTCATTAGCTCATTTTTTTCAGTCTAACAGAAAAGTCACAAATTTAGTCATAATATTTTACTGTTGCAAAGATCAGAACTTCATGTACAGTCTACAGTCTACAAAAAGTTTGTTTGTTTTTAGATGCATACAGTGTGGCATATGTCTCAAAATGGAACTTTGAAACATGGAATGAACCAGATCATCATGATTTTGATAATTTAACTTTCACAGTTAAAGGTGAGTTTATAATATAAGTGATAGAACAGTGTAAAACTTGTTATAAATGAAACCTATCATAATGTGAAATTCATAAAGTGAGTTCAATGTAAAAGTAGCTTAGATTTTGCTTTTGTTTGTTCCCCCATTTTGGGTTATGTCTAGATTCTTTGACAATGTACTGCCTCTTTTTCATTCCTTAAGACATTGATTCCTAACACTGCAGTCAATTGGATAGTACCTCTGATACATTATGCAAGTATCCCTTGTACACAGGTGAGCCATGAAAATGGATCTTAGCAGTTGTTTGACTGTTATCCTGGTACCCATGCTGGCTGATAATGTTAGTGGTTCTCTCTGTTTAGGTACTGTCCTATTGTCCTTAAATCAACAATCATAACCATTCTCTTATAACATCAATTCTGCACCCACCCACTGTCCTCTCAAATTACTGTCCCATTTCCAATCACCTTTTCCTCTCCAAAGTACTTGTATATGATGTCACCTCCAAAATTCATGACACCTTTCACTCCATTCAGATTGCCACAATACAAAAGTGCTTTTATCTTAAACAAAGGCACACATTACATCCCATGTGTTCAGCTTTCGGTGCAGGCCTTCAACTGTCTAGTCTGAAGCATTGGAAATCCCTTCCTCTGAAGAAATATTGATCCATTATTGGATATTAAAGGCATCAAGAAGATGGAGAGAAAGCAGGAGTATGACATTGAGAAAGAGGATCAACCTTGATCAAATTGAATGGCCAATTGGCCTACTGCTCCTCCTAGTTTCTATGTTAAATTTCTCTAGGTTTTTAATTTTTCTCCTTTAAGATACTTGAAAATTCACATTTTGTTCAAACATCTGATCATTCTGAGGTTTGTATTCCTAGTTAGTTTTCCCTCACCATTTATTTTCTTTCTGTTAATGATCTTTTTCTCTTCTTTTGCCGGCCTCTGAATTTATCCTGGGGCTATCGCTGACTTTTGTTTCCTTATACCCTTTTATTTAAACTTAATATTCTCCTTAAATTCCTTGGTTAGCCATCTCTTCTTAGAATCTTTCCTCCTTACTGTGATATATTTTTGCTGAGTATCATGAATTACCTCCTTAAATGCCTGCCACGGTTTGCTTGTTGTCATTCCTGCTAATCTATCCACCCAGATAACAAACATGGGGCTGGATGAACACAGCAGGTCAAGCAGCATCATAGGAACAGGAAAACTTGACGTTTCGGGCCTAAACCCTTCATCAGAAACCCTTCATCATTTCTGATGAAGGGTTTAGGCCCGAAACGTCAAGTTTTCCTGCTCCTATGATGCTGCTTGACCTGCTGTGTTCATCCAGCCCCATGCTTGTTATCTCGGATTCTCCAGCATCTGCAGTACCTTTTATCTCCAATCTATCCACCCAGTTCACTTTGGCTAACTCTGTCCTCATTTCATTGCTATTCTCTTTAAGTTAAACACTGTTGTTTCCAGCCCAAGTTTCTCACTCTCAAACTGAATTTTACATTCTGTCATGTTGTGGTCACTGTTTCCTAGAAGATCTTTAACTCTGAGGTAACTTATTAAACCTGCCTCATTACCAGATTCAACACAGCCTGTTCCCTGGTTGGCTCCATGACACATTGATCTAGGAAACTACCCCTAATGCACTCCATGAATTAATTATCATAACTGCCCTTTTAAACTTGTTTAACCCAACCAATATGAAGATTAAAGTCCGCCATAATTATTGCTCAGTCCTTTTTACATCCTCCTATTACATGTTGATTTATACCCTATCCTACATTATGGCTGCTGTTTGGGGTCTATACACTCCTCCTACGAATGTCTTCTTTCCCTCACTGTTCTTAAACTCCACCCAAATGAGTTCTACATCATCCCAGCTGAAATCATCTCTCTCACCTGTTCTTATGTCATCGCTTATTAATAGTGCCACCTTTTCCTTCTCTGCTGTCTTTGATCACCTAGTAACTGCGTCTCCGTAAAGATGATGAGATCATATCCATTTATCTTGATTTGCTGGATTGGTTCACCTGGCATCATATATGTAAATGGATTATGATAAACCAGGGCAGGATGCATTCAACCAAATCATGTCCTCAGTCATTCACCCTTAACATGACAAATCTCAACCTTCCATTTAAAGAATAAATTACCTAACTCACCTAGTTGCTGCTACTCCCAGGCATGCAGTACCTCATGACTCCTATGTTTTAATTCCTCCCACAGAATTGTCACAGTGCAGAGTGAGACCATTTGTCCCATCATTTTTACACCAGCTCTCTGATGAGCATTATGACTTAGTCTCATTTTACTACCTTTTCCCCCACACCCTTGCACGTTATTTCTACTCTAATAATCATTCAGTGCTTTTGAGTGTCTCGACTCTCCCTTCACCACAGTAACAGGCAGCACATTCTAGACCCAAATAACGCACTGCAAAATTTTTTTATCACATCCACCCTTTCCATCTAACTTCTTTAGTGTAACCTTTTATTTTTTCTCACTGATATGTGGTCCAGCTTGCTTTTAAGCACATGGTTTGAAGATGAAAGGTTCATTCCGTATTGGGACCTTCAGCAGTAATGATAAGGGATCAGGGAGGCTCGAGCAGACCCTCTGGAGGAAAGGATATTGTTATCAATAAGAGGCGTCATGGAGAGAGGGAGAGGCTGACAAAAGATTTCCTCAATCAGATCTTATCTAATGTGCTGTAAAATCACTTCTTTCTGTTCTTCCAGCCTTTGCAGTTCACGTACTGGTTCTCTTCTCTTCCGAAGTCAGTTCTACCAGATTTTCTTTCTTCTCCTGCTTCATTAGTTCAAATTTGTATTCACCTCTGCACCTCCCAGGTCATTTGGTTCTTTCTCTCTCCTTAACCTGAAAATGTTTTCCCAGCTTTCCCCCATCTACTCCAGAATGCATGCCAAGTTTCTTCCCCATCAGTCTACCTTCCATATGTTTTTCCTTTTCCCTTCAATGCTATCTAATTATTTAAAAAGCTGAAGATGAAAAGCCAAGATAAATAAGTCCCTATGCCTTTATGCCAGATGGCCTGGATTGTTGAATAAAGCTAGTGAGGGGATGGGCTAGAATTATACAATCATGTCCGTGGCACTGAACAGTAACCAATTGAACAACTCTATTCATGGAAGATAAACTGGGTAACAGTTGGAAATATATCTACACTAATGTCAATTCTAGAACAATTATTTCATTTCATCTTGAATTGAGAATCAAATTATAAACTTATGCAATCATTCTGTCCTCATCGCTTTCTTCCAGACAGTGAAGAGATTATAGGCATAGAGAACAGAAAATGTATGTGATAAATTAAAAATAATCGTAAGAAGCTAAGGGGTGACCTTAGAGAGGTTTATAAAATCATGAGGGGCAGAACCAATGTCTTTTCCCCAGGGTAGGGGAGTCCAAAACTAGAGTGCACAGGTGTAAGGTGAGAGGGGAAAGAATTACAAAGACCTGAGAGGCAGGTTTTTCACACAGAGGATAGAGCGTATGTGGAACAAACTGCCAGAGGAAGTGCCAGAGGAGGGTACAATTACAACATTTAAAAGATATTTGGACATGTACATGGATAAGAAAGGGTTAGAGGGATATGGACCAAATGCAGGCAAACGAGACTAATTCGGTTCAGAAAACCTGGTTGGGCCGAAGGACCTGTTTCTATGCTGTATGACTCTATTACTCTAATTTTAAAATTGAGTCATTACTTAGCCAGGAGAAGTCATAGGCCAGCATAAAGCAATGATTTTGACTTTGGCACATCAAGCAAAACCTCAAAATTTGGTGATGATACCATGTAAAGGTTTATTCAAAGAATAAGTACTCTTTGAAAAAGAAAATTAGGCCAGGAAAATAGAGGGATGTATTCAATTAATGTGACTTTATACTTTAGTCAGTAAGACAACAAATAGAAACATGTGTTCAATCGAAAAATTCTGGTGTGAGATTGACCAGAGAGACCTATGAGTTCAAATGTATTATTCTCTGAAAGTGCTAGTTCAATTTGGTACAGTCATAAAACGTCTAATCACATATGACATATTATAACTTAGGATATAGACTGCAATGTAATACAAAAGTAAAGATTCCTTTCTTCATAATTTATTAATCATACAGGTATTTTCTAATCAACCTATTTAAAGGTTGGAACGGGTGGGACCCGAACTTGGTCCTATTGGTTCAGAGGGAGGGACATTACCACTGCACCACAAGAACCCTTTATTAATCTAAAGATAGTTTTAAATTATTAATTCAGACCTGTTATAATGTACCTCTGGAGCATGATAAATTTGAACTTGGGCCTTCTGGCTCAGAGGTAGGGACACTAGCACGGCACCACAGGTGTCCTTTATGAATCTTCTTATAATATAAATCCCAAAATGCTTTTATGGGCCACTGGACTTTTTCTCCCCCACCACCACATAACCCATATCTTTTTTAAAACTTGATCCTCCAACACTAAATCACCTATGTTTCTAACTAAATTACCAACTTGCACACAGTGCTTATCAGTGACAACAAAAACGAAGGAAAGCTAGGGAGAGAGGAGGGGAGTAAATCAAAATGTACGCCAGGTGAAAGGACATACCCATAAATATTTGAAATCAATTTGTATAGAGACGTTATGACACGCCTCTAGAGTAGGTGAGACTTGAACCCAAGGCTCCTGTTATAAAGGTTAAGAAACACATAGTCTCCATAGTCGCAGTAGATCAGAGGGTTGGTCTGTAATTAAAGATGACTCTTGGTGATTTTAACCTGAGGGTCACCATACCTCAGCCAATATAAGAATTGAAGCCACATTGTTGGCATCACTCTGAATTGCAAACTAGCTATCCGGCCAATTGCGTGGTCTGATGCCTAAGGTACCAAGGTGGTACATAGTAGCACTGTGCCTTAAGAGTCCTATGTTAAACTTTGTTCAAAATATATTTTCCAATCAGCCAGTTCAGAGATGTTATTACATACCTCCAGATGAGCTGGGACTTGAACATTTATTTTCCTGGTTAAGAGGTAGACACTACACTGTGCCACAAGAACCTTTATTAATTTCTTTCCCTGTAAAATCACCTGTTAATCAATTTACCCGCAAAGGCCGACATTTATTAATCTTTTCATTGCTTTCTGCACCAAATTCTGACTCTGCTCTAAATTCCCAGAAATACACACTGACTATACTGTGTCTCACTTAGGATGTGTTCCCTCTCAATTGCTCGTGTGAAGCTTACTGTTGTATACTTTCAATTGTCATTTTTAAATAGAGCTTGTAAGTATTAGATGTTATTTTTCAGTTGTACGTTTGCTAGATGACCCCAAGTGTGCAAAGAATTACACAGATAGCCAATTTAAGACTGTCAGTTGGGCTTACAATGTGGTGCCCTTGCATGTATTGAAAGCTACATAAGCAATACACAGGGCTCTGTTCTTTCCAGACAGAAAGAACACGTGCATGCAGTGTGCCTGTTCCAACTTCAAGAAATGCGTGAAAGCCATTTTGCTGGTCCTGCCTGATCAGGTCAAAAAAACACACAACACCAGGTTATAGTCCAGCAGGTTTATTTGAAAACGCTAGCTTTCTAAGCTCTGCTCCTTCCTCAGTGTGGTGTGGAAGAAGAGGTATACCGACGCAGAATTTATAAGCAGAAAGGTAACAGCTCTAAAATTGGCACACTGATGACCTCCAGTTGAATATTTAATCAGTTAGAAAGGAGAAGCAGGTTTCTATTATTAAAATGCAAATCCCAGAATTTCTTTCAAGTCATTGCCCTGAGATAATTAAAGGTTTTATCACCGTATACAAGAGGTGACATCTCAGGTCAGACAATGCATTTTAGGTATGAGGCCTCGTTTAGAATCTGAATCTAGATCTTGAGTTGATAATCTTGCAAATTGTCCTGATGAGTGTAACACATAAAGTTTCAACAAAAATGTGCCTTTTTCGGGAATAATCAAATAATCCAAATACCTGCTTAACTACTTGCTACATTAAGAAGTAATGAAGGGATGATAAAGTTGTTCAGTTTGGTATTAGAGTGCATTTGCAGTTATGATGTTAGATTATGGCAAGGTAATTTGTTAAAGCTATAAATATCCCACAGAATAGATTCACTAGGATCGTCCCAGAGTGATAAACTGTAATTTGGAGGACAGACTTGAGATGCTGAGACGATTGCCACTGGATCAAGAGAAGATTAGAAAGAAAATTGTTAGGAGCTTTTGAAGATTATGTGCTGTTTTGAAAGAGTGAATAGAAAACTGTAGATCCTCAGGTTGTCGTGTCAACCACAAAGACCATAAGACATAGGAGCAGAAATTAGGCCATTCGGCCCATTGAGTCTGTTCTGCCATTCAATCGTGGCTTATAAGTTCCTCAACCCCATTCTCCTGCTTTCTCCCTGTAACCCTTGATCCCCTTGATAATCAAGAACCTATCTATCTCAGCCTTAAATGTACTCAATGACCTGGCCTCCATAGCCTTCTGTGGCAGTGAATTCCATAGATTCACCACTCTCTGGCTGAAGAAGTTTCTCCTTATTTCCATTCTCAAAGGTCTTCCCTTTACTCTAAGGCTGTGCCCTCAGGTCCTAGACTCTCCTACCAATGGAAGCATCTTCCCAACATCCACTCTGTCCAGGCCATTCAGTATTCTGAAAGTTTCAATTAGATACCCCTCATCCTTCTAAACTCCAATGCGTATAGACCCAGAATCCTCAAGCGTTCCTCATATGTTAAGCTTTCCATTCCTGGGACCATTCTCATGAACCCCCTCTGAACCTGCTCCAGGGCCAATACATCCTTCCTGAGATATGGGGCCCAAAACTGCACACAATACTCCAAATGTGACCTGACCAGAGCCTTATAAGCCTCAGTAGTACATCCCTGCTATTCAAGTCCTCTCAAAATAAATGCCAACATTGCATTTGCCTTCCTGATTACTGACTCAACCTGCAAGTTTACCTTGAGAGAATCCTGGACTAGAACTCCCAAGTCTCTTTGCACTTCAGTCTTCTGAACTTTCTCCCCATTTAGAAAATAGTCCATGCTTTTATTCTACTTACCAAGATGCGTGACCTCACACTTTCCCACGTTGTACTCCATCTGCCACTTTGCCCACTCTCCTAATCTCCTTCTATAGCCTTGCCACCTCCTCAGTACTACCTGTCCCTCCACCTATCTTTGTATCGTCTGCAAACTTAGCCAGAATGCCCACAGTTCCTTCACCTAGATCATTGATGTACAAAGTGAAAAGTTGTGGTCCCAGCACTGACCCTTGCAGAACTCCACTTGTCACCGGCTGCCATCCTGAGAAAGACCCCTTTATCCCTACTCTCTGCTTTCTGCCAGGCAGCCAATCTTCTATCCATGCTAGCACCTTGCCTCTAACACCGTGGGCCCTTATCTTACTCAGCAGCCTCCTGTGTGGCACCTTATCAAAGGCCTTCTTGAACTCTAGGTAGATAACATCCATTGGCTCTCCTTGGTCTACCCTGCTCATTACTTCCTCAAAGAATTCTAGCAGATTTGTCAGGCATGACCTCCCCTTGATGAAACCATGCTGACTTTGTCCTATCTTACTATACACTTCCAAATATTCTGAAATCTCATCCTTTACAATGTAGTCCAGAATCTTACCCACAACCGAGGTTAGTCTAATCAGCCTGTAATTTTCCGTCTTTTGCCTTATTCCCTTTTTAAACAGGGGTGTCACGTTAGCAATTTTCCAGTTTCCAAAGGACCATTGATTTGAAATTGGCACTAAATATTTGAATTTAGGAGACATTTCATTTGGAACTAAGAACAATACAGCATAGGAACAGGCCCTTCAAACCTGCACCGATACATTTTGTCCTTCCGCACTAAAATGGTCTTCACCTACAGGATCATTATCCCTCTATTCCCTTTCTATTCGTGTATTCATCCAGGTGCTTCTTGAATGCTTCCACCACCACCACCTCTTGTCAGTCCGTTCCAGGTGTTCACCACCCTTTGTGTGAAAACCCTGTCTGACACATCTCTTTTAAACACCACCACCCCCCACCTTGAACCTGTGTTTCCTATTAATTGACTCTTCCACCATGGGAAAAAGCCTCATATTTTCCACACTATCCATGCTATTCACAATCTTATAAACTTCTATCAGGTTGCCCCCTCAACCTCCTGCATTCCAGTGAAAACAAGCCCAGTCTATCCAACCTTTCTTCATTGCTAGAATTCCCCTATACTAGGCAACATCCTGGTAAGCCTTTTCTGTGTTCTCTCCAAAGTATCCACATCCTTCTGGTAGTGTGGTGACCAGACCTGTATGCAATATTTCAAGTTTGACCTAACGAAAGGTCTATAAAGCTGCAGCCTAACTTGTCCACCCTTCTATTCAGTGCCCCTTCCAATGAAGGCAAGCATGCCAAAGGCCTTTTTTTTAAATTACCTTATCTACCTGCGCTGCCACCTTCAGTGATCTGTGGACCTGCACACCCAGATCCTTTCTCATAACAATACTCCTAAGGGTTCTGCCATTCATTGTGTAATCGCCACCTGTATTTCACCTCCAGCTGATTTGTATCCTCTGACAATCCTCCTCACTATCCGCAACTCCACCAATCTTCGTATCGTCAGCAAACTTATTTGTTAGACCAGCCACGTTTTCCTCCAAATCATTTATGTAGACCACGAACAGCAGAAGTCCCAGCACTGATCCCTGTGGAACACTACTAGTCACAACACTCCATTCTGAAAAGCATCCTTCCATTGCTACCCTCTTTCTTGTATGGCAAAGCTAGGTCTGTATCCATCTTGCCAGCTCACTCCTGATAGCATGTGATTTCACCATTCGTGCCAGTCCACCATGAGGGACCTTGTCAAAGGCTTTACTGAAGTCCATGTAGACAATACCAACTGCTTTTCCCTCATCAATCATCTTCGTCACCTCTTCAAAAAAATCTCGATCAATTTCTTGAGGCATGACCTCCCCACACAAAACTATGTTGTCTATCACAAATAAATCCATTTGCTTCTAAATGCGTACAGATCTTGTTCCTGAGAATCTTTTCCAATAATTTCCCTACCACTGACGTGAGACTCACAGGCCTGTAATTTCCTGGATTATGCTTGCTACCCTTCTTAAACAATGGAAATGAATTATTGTAGCTTTCCCTAGTATTGTCAGCAAGATCTTCTTGAGCTAATTGTTTCTTTTACTAATTTCTACAGTTGGCAGCTTTGAAACCAGAGAACCTGGGAACCAAAGCAGCAGGTCAGCGACTGTAGGGATTGAGAGGAAGGTACATGTTAGGCCCAGTAAATCAGAAAGAAAGGACAGTAAGAGAGACAGGTAAATGTACGTGATGGTACTAGTGGGCTGAAGTATGTTTATTTTAACACATGGAGTATTGTAAATAAGGCAGATGAGCTTAGAGCCTGGATCAATACATGGGACTATGATGCTGTCATTACAGACATTTGGTTGAGAGAGGGGCAGGACTGTCCGCTCAACGGGAGGGATGACAAGCAGTCTTTCTGCTTTGAAATAGTGGGCAGGAGTAGAATGCTGTCTGGGTGTGATGGTGACCTGTGAAATTCCCTGCACATGTTGATCTGTTACAAGAGTCGTCGTGTTGCCAAGTGGAAAATTTCATGAACATCTGAAATGTTGAGAGCTTTGTAAGCATGTCTTGATAAAGCACTGAAGATATGAAGGTTTTAAGTTGTTGCAGTTTGTTGGAAGGTTGAAGACAGGGTGTGACTGTTGTCAGATTCACTGTATGTTCCAGATGGCAAAAAAGTGCTCTGTTTTTATATCTGCCTATCTAAGTTTTAGATGCATAGTAAAACAAAAATCTGGCATTAGACCACTTTTTAAGATTATAAACTTTGGTTATGCAGGATGTTTGGTGTCCACTTTAAAGAAAGTGTTGAATGTGAAGGATTGACCTGAGAGTGGACCGGCATGGAAGTCAACCAGAATGAACAGATAGAATAGTGTAGAATCCCTACAGTATGGAAACAGGCCCTTCAGCCCAACAAGTTCAAACAACCCTCACAGTATCCCACCCAGACCCATCCCCACACACTATGGGCAATTTAGCATGGCCACTTCCACCTAGCCTGCGCATCTTTGGATTATGGGAGGAATAACCCACCCAGACAAGGGGAGAATGTGCAAACTCCACACAGACAGTTGCCTGAGGGTGGAATCGAACCCGGGTCCCTGGCGCTGTGAGGCAACAGTGCTAACCACTGAGCCACCATGCCGCCCAGTGTGATGAAACAACACGCAGGTTAAGATTTAAGATCTTCAGGAGGAAAGGATTTGAATAGGAAGAAATCACGAAAGCCACGCAGAATAAGTTAGCCATTACCGTTGAAGAGCTCCTAAAAGAACAGATTGGCAGAATTTGAGAGCAGGTGGGGGTGGATGAGACAGTTGTGTTATTGAAGAATACATGTCAGGGCTGAGGTCTTCCAGAACAAGTCAGATAAGGACAGGAATATGGACTGAGCCTGGTTTGTATGTTGAGAGTCCAGTAATTTGATGCTAAAATTAAGTTTATAAAATCATGAGGGGATAGATAGGGTAAATAGACAAGGTCATTTCCCTGGGGTGGGGGAGTCCAAAACTAGAGGGCAAAGGTTTAAGGTGGGAGGGGAAAGAATTAAAAGGGACCTAAGAGGCAACTTTTTCATGCAGAGGGTGGTGCATGTATGGAATGAGCTGCCAGAGGAAGTGGTGGATGGTGGTATAATTACAACATTTAAAAGGCATCTGGATGGGTATATGAATAGGAAGGGTTTAGAGGGATATGGGCTAAATGCTGGCAAATGGGACTAGATTTATCTCGGATATGTGGTTGGCATGGATGAGTTGGACCAAAGGGCCTGTTTCTGTGACAGGGTTGAATTATCTAAAACTAGGTGGCGTGTATTTAAAGTGAGAGGTGGAAAGTTCAAAGGACATGTGAGGGGCAATTTTTTTACACAGAGGATGGTCGGAGTGTGGAACACGCTGCCGGGGTGGTGGAGGCAGGTATTTTAGGAGTGTCTAAGAGACTTTTAAATAAGCACGTGAATATGCAAGGAGTGGAGGGATATGGACGAAGGGCAGGCAGAAGGGATTAGTTTAATTTGGCGTCATGTTCGGCACAACATTAGCCGAAGGACCCATTCCTATGATGTATTGTTCTGTATTTATGAAAGAAATGCAGCCATTTAACAAAATTGTAAGATTACTGACTTGTGTAATTTTAGGATTCCAAAACTACTATGACGCCTGTTCAGAAGGTTTGAAAGATGCTAACACACAGCTTCAACTAGGTGGCCCTGGAGATTCATGTCATCCTCGTCCACATTCGCCTATCAGTTGGGGTTTGCTGAATCACTGTTATAATGGAACCAACTTCTTTACAGGAGAAATTGGAATACGACTAGATTATATTGCTTTACACAAGAAGGTGAGTCAACCTGAATTGTTTAAAGTTTCAGAGATAGTAAACTGTTTGAAAATTATTTTATTTTTGGACTGCTTTTTCTAAACAAAATTGTTTACAATTAGGTCGGTGGGTGGTTGATTTTATTTTTGGCTTTAAAACCTTCTGTAGGAGATTGGAACATGGAATAGAAAAAATAATAATTAATATTAGTACATCTTTTGTTTCATGTGTTTACCTGTTAGTTGAGAAGCATTAATTGCATGCAATCATACTAACATAATCACAGACTTTTCACAATAGTAAATTGTCTAGAATACATATTTATAATGTTATAGAATGAGACTACACTAGGAGTCCTAGATTTGTTTACAAAAAAAATGCTGCTGGAAACAAGGACCACCACAATTTCTGGCTTTAATCCAGCTGACTGGATTTCCCATGGCTATGCACAATAACAGTACATCTTAACTAGCTGGCTTGTACAGATTATTACTGCACCAAATGACTGCAGTGACTGAAGACAGTTAACTATCACCCGCAGGGAATGTGGGAATCAGTAATAAATGCAGGCAGTTAAATCTAGAATGTTAAATTGCATCTGCTTTAGGTTGCTTTTTTGTATATTCAAATATCAGACCTTCAATCCCTGCGGGGTTTCCACTTACAGGATACCACAGTCAATCCAAAAATTCATTCTGGCTACCATACAATTGAGGAATTTTGTGCATGAATTTCACTATTGATTCAATGACAGTTAAATCAAATGGCATGTATTTTGGTTATTCAAAATAGTTAGAGCACAGATGATTCTCAATCAGTCTGCACTTGCAAAACTCCAACCAGTCGCTCCACAATTGTGCAGCACTTGGTGAACGATCCTCAATGTGGTAATACCTACACTGACAACCAATTTATGATGACCAGTCAACTTCATAACATGGTCTTTTTACACTTCCTAGAAATGACATGTTCATACTCAAAGACCTTTTGTTTTTTTGAAACAAAGGATACATAGCTTTTTTTTAAAATGAATTACCTGGAAGCTTAACCATCCAAATCTCCCTGTTGCTTTCACGAGACAATGCCTCGGACAGTCAAAGTCAACCCGCTAAGCAATTAGCACCTTTTGTTCTTACATAATAAACTGTTGTTATCTTTTGAAATTTGGCAATTTTGTGTTGTCCAAACAAATGCAAGACAAAATAAATTTCAACATGTGCCTCTTTTCTCCAATATTCAAGTCCTGTAGCACCAAGCAACAATTAATTAAATCTGTGAAACAACCATTCCATGCCTGGCATATCCTACCAGATGTCCCAAAGCTGAATACAGTACTCCAGATTAAATCTACCAAGGCAGTGTATAACTGAAGCATGACATCAGCTTCTCCCAAATAGAATCGTATTCCAAAGAGATTTTTGAGATTGTCAGCCTCCTTTTTTATTACATTTGATAACTGTACATTAGCTTTTAGTGATTTCTGTACATAAATATCCTTTCCTGTTCCAAAGCAGTGACCTTTTCTCTACCATAAAGTCAGAAATGTGGATTTTCACTGATTAAACAACGTTCAGCATCATTCACGACTTTTCGCGTATCAAAAGTCTGCCCATATGCAGCAACATCTGGACAGCATTCAGGCTTGGACTGACAAGTAACAAGTAGCTTTCATGCCACCAAGTTATGATCATTTCTAACAGGAGAGTGTGTAACCAACTCGTACATTCAAAAGCATTAATGTCTCTGTATTCATCCTCTCCAAACAATCTCTTGGGAGTTTCCAGTGACCAGAAGCTGATCTGGACTAACTATGTAAATATGGTGGCTATAATATTAGATCAAGGGTTAGAACTTCTACGGTGAGTAACTTTCTGACTCTCCACATCCTGTCCACAAGTCACAATTGTGGTGGAATACTGTCTACTTGCATGGATAAGTGCAACTGCAACAACACTTGGGAAGCTCAACGCCATCCAGGACAACATAGTCCACTTGATTTGTACCTCATCCACTGTCTTGAGCATTCATTCTCTGCACCAGCAATGCTCAATGGCCGTAATGTTAACCATCAGAAAGATGATATGCAGCATCTCACCAAGACTTATTCAAAGGCACCTTCTAAACCCATTACTTTACCATTTCAAAGGAAGAAGGGCAGCAAATGTGTGGAAACAATACAATCTGCAAGTTCACCTCCATGACACGCGCAATGCTGACTTAGAACTATATTGACATTCCCTAACTCTCACTGTATCAGAATTCTTGAAATTCTTTTCTGATATCACTTTGAATGTACCTATATAACATGAATTGCACTGGTTCAAGAAGGCAGCTCACAGCCACCTTATCAAGGGCAGTTAGGGATGAGAAGTAAATGCTGGTGTAGCAAGCAATGTGCACATCCTGTCAATGAATATATAAAAGGAAGCTGCTAGATACTGGATACTTCTCCAAATTGATGTTAAACAAAGAGATGTATAATTCTCTGGTTCTAAAGAATTTTGTATGTTTCAATCAGGTTCTCCCTTATTTCTTAAATAGTGAAGTGAGATTTGCAAGTTTCAATCCAAATGCTGTGTATTTTGGACTATCATTACTAGATATCTTCAATTTCCAAACCTCTTTCTTTTAGTAGTGGTTCTTTTAGAATGCTGATGTAGGACACCTTCAGATTTTGGAGAAATGACTTGTTTTAAGTTCCATAATTTTCTGTCTTTTTTAAAACTTAATAGTAAGCACCCCTGCACTTTACCATAAAGCAGAGGAGCAGAAATAAACTACTCAGTCCATCAAGTCTGCTCAATGAGAGCATGACTGATCTGATAATCCTCAACTCTACTTACCTGCTTTTTTTTTAAACCTATAACCATTGATACCCTTACTGATTCAAAAAAATTTGTCTATATCAACACAAAGATACTTAATTGACCCAGTGTCAGAAGCCCGCTGCGTTGAGGAATTCCACAGAAGAGAAAAAATTCCTCGTTATATCTGTCAAATGTACAACCCCTAATTGTGACATAATGCTCTCTGGTATGAGACTTTCCCATAAGGGGAAACAACCTTTTCACATATACCCTATCAACTCCTCTCAGAATCTTGAATATTTCAATCAGGCCACCTCTCGTTCCAACTATAGCGGCCAAATCTGTTCAACCATTCCTAGGAGCAGCAATAGGCCATTTAATGCGTTAAGCCTGTTCTGCCATTCATTGAGATCCTGGCTGATCTGTGGCTGAACTCCATATACCTGCTTTCACCCATATCCCTTAACACATTTGCTATCCTCATAAAACAGTCCCTGTACAGCTGGTATCAGCACACTGGACCTTCTGTGAACTGCTTCCAATGTCTGTATGCGTTTCCTTAAATAAGGGGCCCAAAACTGTTCGCAGGACTCTAGATGTGAGGTATCTAGTGTCTTGATAGTTTTAGTAAAACCTGTGTAATTTTATAGTCCATTTTCTTTGAAATAAATGCCACACTCCATTTGCCTTCCCTGTTACCTGCTGAACTTGGATGATAGCTTTTTGTGATTCATGGATGAGACCCATAAATCCCTCTGTAACCTTTTGCAGTCTTTCTCCATTTAATTAATATTTGGGTCCTCTATTCATCCAGCCAAATTGCATACCTCTCATTATATTCCGTATGCCAAATTTTTGCCCACTCGATTTTTCTGCCTATATTTCTCAGCAGACTCTTTGTATCTGTTCAGCATCTTCATCACTTGCCTTCTCTCCTATTTTTGTGTCATTAGCAAATTTCGCTCTAGTGCCTTCACTTTTCTCATCCAGTATTTATTGCAAATAATTGTGGCCTGATCACTGGTCTCTGTGGCACTCTATTAGTTACAGACTGCCATCCTGAAAATGTCCCCCTTATCCCAACTCTCTCTCCCATTAGTTGGCCAGTCCTCTATCCAAGTTAATATAGCTCCTCCAATTCCATCAGCTTCTGTTGGGTAACGTAATGTGTAGCATGTTATTGAAAGCCTTCTGAAAATGCAGTGTAATGCTAATGATAGGTAAGGCACCATCAGTTAATTTAGATCTTTTTGTTATTACAGTGGTAAGCAACTTGTTCTTACTGACAAAAGCAAAGACAGCCTCTTCAGTATTTCTTTACCTTTCCTGTTGTGCATTAAAACTCTCTGTTAAGAACTGGTTGAATGCTTTATAACATTTGCTGCTTCACCATTCAAGACTAAGAACATTGTATGTCCTGATTGGCATCAAGAAAAGGGTAGTAATCATCTAGGCACAATTATAATATCATATGGTGCTAAGGAAATTTAGCTTCTGATGTTTCATTCATGATCATGTATCTGAGAGCTGCATGGGATGTTTTCTTATGACCATTATCAGTTTGAGAGGCATCCTTACATATTCTATCTTTTTCAGCCTCCCATCATCATTCATTGTTGGAGGTGGGGAGAGCTGTGTTTGGTTCCTCCTCTGTTGGGGTGCCTGCTGACATCATCATTTCTGCTTCAGAGGAACGGGCATCTGAAGTGAGATTCCTAATCCCCCCCTCTTGCCTTGCATATTGGAATACAGGTTTGCAGGCATTTCCAGCAGGCACTGAGCATTCTGATGGACCTGGCTGTCAATGGTGGCCACCAACCGTAAGGTTAAGTGTACTCCTCAGGCCTTCAATTTATTTAACTGAGCATCTCAGACAAACCTATCCATTTGCACAAAGATACGAATGGCCAATGCCATTGGTTCATTTTCTGCCTAGGGCTGAAAGGGTGCCTGGTCCCTGGCACTTTTTCTGAATAGCAGAGACCTGGTCGTTTCTTCTTCAACCAGTTGTGGAGATGTGCCAGTGATGTGCTCACCAGAATGTGCTGCCACACCTAATCTACAAAAAGAGCCCACTGAGATGAAAGTCAGAGCTGGTGGAATGTGCAGGAAAAGTATAACCAGGGTATTGTCCAAGAGAATTCTGCTCCTTCCTCAGGAGTGGAGGAGGAGCTGATGCAGTAAGAGGCTGGCCTCTTTGGGCAGGAGACTGTGTAGGTTCCATTGGTGCCTGCATAAGAAAAATTAGGCCATTAGTTGCACAGTAGAGGTAGATGCTTGTGCTGCTTAAGAAAACATTCACGGTGGTAACAGTGGGAGAGCAGTGCAGTGCAGCACAGCACAGCACAATGAAGCCTAATTGTATCAGAGATAAAAGGTACTGCAGATGCTGGAGAATCCGAGATAACAAGTTGTGGGGCTGGATGAACACAGCAGGCCCAGCAGCATCATAGGAGCAGGAAAGCCTAATTGATTGCCTGGACACAGATCTCTGCATCCCCACGTGAGTGGTCACAACCTTTTCCTGCCAGTTTGAGGCTCATCTCATAGCAGTGAGCAGAAGAATGTCGGCTACCTTGCCACCCACCTTGGCTTTCTCCTTCCTGCTGTGTGACGGTTTCTGTTGCAGTGAGGCAGAAAGAGAAATTGAGTGAAATTAAGGTGGCTAGAAGAGCTGTTGTGGTGGTACAGGAACAGGAAAGGTGGTGAGGTATCCCCGGTGAGTGAGCAGGAAGTGTAAAGAGAATAAAGTGTTAATAGTTTTGGAAAATGAAGTGTGATGAGTCATGTCCTTAGCAATAATGGTCAAACACTACAGTATAAAGGGCAGTTCCTGGTCTGCAACATTTGACTTGGTGTGCAGGTGGAATTTAAGTACGGCACCTGTGACATGAACATTGGAAGGTCCTGGCAGTAGTGAACACTTCTGTCACTGCTGCTGCAATGATTGAATGATCAGGGTGCTGTAGAACCTGAATGCATAATAAATGAAGTGAGCAGCAGACGATTGCTTGACAGAAGTTCCCATGTGTTATGGCAGAAAGCCCACTGTGAAACTCACCAAAGCCAAAAAGTGAGAGCATTCAGCCCCACATCATTCGTTGTTTGGTTACTGTGATGGTCAGTCATTGAATATTTTCAAAGAGAAAGAAACACGTATACATATATATAGAGAGAATATATATAAAACTTTATCATAAACAGCAAAAATAAAGATTCAGCATTTTTCTCCAGTAATATCGATTACAGACACCAAACACCAGTGAAGTATCATTCCAATCTTCACTCTAATTTCTTATTCAATTTACAAGGCCATGAACATGTCCTTTCTCTGAATTTCTGCATATTCACTAGATATGATTCTCTCTGTCTCTGTCCAAGACATGGACTCACTGACTTTTCTCACTGAACTCTAAGAAAAATAGCTCAGTGCTTTTTTTCAGTTACTTTGAACACTCTGCTGCTGAACAGCATGTATGCTAGTATGGATCTTTTCTTCTGAACTGAATCTGTTTCTGGACTCTCCATTTCTGGGTTGTAAAAGCTCTGTTGAATAAACACTTCAGCAATTATACAGAACATTACAGCACGGACCTTTGCTCCACCAATCTCACCAGACATCATGTCTGCTCACGATAACAAGCATGGGGCTGGATGAACACAGCAGGTCAAGCAGCATCATATG
>JAHRHZ010000218.1:4576358-4590590 GCA_024137785.1 Ginglymostoma cirratum
TGCTGCTTGACCTGCTGTGTTCATCCAGCCCCATGCTTGTTATCTTGGATTCTCCAGCATCTGCAGTACCTTTTATCTCTTTATTATGTCTGGTCAATTAGGTTAAGTTACACGATTTTGTGGAAGTGCTGGTTTGACCAGCTTCACAGAACTGAAACCAAAAATCTCATTTATCTGTACTTCAGAATCTCAAGTCCTAAATAAAAGGAAAATATTATAATCCTGGTCACACTTCAGGGAGAAGTTTTGCCTGGGAAGCAAAAAGAATTAAAAGCGAAGTATTGCAGAGATCTTAGAGATTGCAAGAACTGCAGATGCTGAGATCAGAGATCACACAGTGTGGAGCTGGAGGAACACAGCAGGCCAGATAGCATCAGAGGAGCAGGAAAGTTGACATTTCGGGTTGGGTATGAAGAAGCGTCCCGACCCGAAACAACAACTTTCCTCCTCCTCTGATGCTGCCTGGCCTGCGGTATTCCTCCAGCTCCACACTGTATTGCAGAGATCTGAGTTTTTTTTCAAAAACTACATTCTTTAAATGAATTCTAAAAGAACAGAAATAGAATTGCTTTTTTCCTCCACTTCAATTTATAATCTGTGCACAGACTGCACTAATACTAGAGCAGGAAGCAGTGGAAGTTAGATAGAAAGTTAACAAAATTTTCCAATTCAGGACTAGAGCAGAAAGGAGCAGCTTCATTACACTGTATTAGACTGAAAAGAAAGGTAAAAGCAAGGTCAAGATTCAAAAATGCAGGTTGCTGAAAGCTAAGGGTCATGTTTGCAGACTAACTATTGGTATTCCGCAGTCACCTTTTCTTTGTCTCCCCACTGTAGAGGAGACTACATTGTGAGCAGCACGTACAAAATAGTAAATTGGTAGACTTTTCGTGTAAGTTGTTTCTTCACCTGGCCGTGGGTAATGAAGAAAGGAGGTCTAAGTCCGTGGTGAAAAGGAGACAGTTAGGGCCAGGAGATTGTAAACTGTTAGTGTCAGAGGGCATTGAAAGAATTTTGGATGCAGGTGGGAAAAGACTTGGGGGGGGGAAAAAATTGAGAAAAGATAGGAAGAAATTAGTTTAGTAGTGAGTGAAACAATAGGTATTCCAGACAGTTGTTTGTGAATTTTAGGAGAAATCGCTCACTTTTGTCAGAGTTACAAATTATGTATGGATGATGATGGGATAGTGTAGGGGGATGGGCTTAGATTAGTTCACAGGGTGGTGCAACATCGAGGGCCGAAGGGCCTGTTCTGCGCTGTATTGTTCTATGTTCTATGTCACTGTGGCTTTGATGATAACTGTTTTGGTACTGGCACAGAGATGGAAAGCTGATTGAAAAGATTGAGACATGGATTCATAGAAACCCTACAGTGTGGAAACAGGCCCTTCAGCCCAACAAGTCCACACCAACCCTCAGAGCTTTCCACCCAGACCCATCCCCCTATAACCTACCTAATCTACACATCCTTGAACACTATGGGCAATTTAGCATGGCCAATCTACCTAGCCTGCCCATCTTTGGATTGTGGGAGGAAACCGGAGCACCTGGAGGAAACCACACAGACACGGGGAGAATGTGCAAACTCCACACAGACAGTTGCCTGAGGGTGGAATCGAACCCGGGTCCCTGGTGCTGTGAGGCAGTAGTGCTAACCACTGTGCCACCATGCTGGCCCTTGAACATGGAGTTCTAGGAAACATTTGGAAGGTGACGCTGGGGAGGAAAGGGAGATTGAAGATGGGGCAATAGATTGCAAGAATAGTGTTGTCAAACCTTTTTTTAAAAGAAAGATGATGATAGCAAATCAAAGGAGAGAGGGACAGTACCTGACCTTTTTAATAAAATCAGTAGGATATCTACCAGGAAGGTAGGTTACTAGAAATAGAGTAGAGGGGCCTGTGGTAGGTCTCATGGACTCAGTGAGCTCGGAGATGGCATAAGGGTGGAGGGGATAAAAAGAGCGATTTGAGAAGACAGTTTGCAATAGAGGGCAAAACTGGGGTTATCTTTGCCTTTCAGTAGAATCATGGATTAGGGAAAAGTTTTGGCAGGTGAGGAAGACTTCATAGTTATGTGTGATTCAGCCAGACCTGGCAGTTAATAGGTAAACAAGTTGTCTGCCATTTCTATTTAAGTCGGAATCTCTTGGACATAGGAGATTGGAGATGAGGGCCATTTCAGAATGAATAACCAGAGTGCGATAGAATAATAGCTTTATCAGGGACAAGGATGGCATGGTTAGAAATGAGTGTACAATTCAGAAACTCAGTAGCTCGAGAAATACCCTAATAAACAGAAGGAAAAGAGTAGGATGATGCAATTTTGGAAGCACTTCTCAGTGAAGTGAGTGGAATTGGGATTTGGGAGGACAGAGTTTAGGGAGAGAAAATATCAAAGCAAGTACAACAACAAAAGAGAGGGATCTAGGAGAAGTAAAGAAAAAATAATTACAACAAAGACAAAGAATTTGAGAAATAGAAGTGAATGGTTCAGACTGGCAGCTAAAATGTGCACATGAATGGGCAAGGGAGACTAAAGTTTCATTGATCTGAAGATACAACCATTACTAGAACACAGAAAATCCTGGTTTAAGTGGGGAATAGACTGGAGACAATTGAGGGTGTTGAGGAAGCCCCATACTGGACTGAAGTTGATGTACGTTGTGTGGAGTTAATATGGAGAATTGATAAACTGTTGCGCAAATAGGAGATGGGCCAAGTGAAATGTAGATATTACTTGAGGTAGAGCAAAGCAGGAAGCATTGCTCAAGATATTTCTGCAGGAATGAAATCAACTGCTGGGCAGTAAACTTGAAAGTCACCATAAAACACCGAAGTGGTGGAGAAATGTAATGTGGCACACTTGAGTCAATCTCAAATCAGAAGCAGTATGTACCAAGAGCCAAGAAATATTAAAATGTATCTACTATCCAGAAATCTAAACTTTGGAGAAGCAAAAATTGGGTATAAAATGCACAAGGTGGCAGTGGGTGGTCAAGGATAAACGTGCAGATAGAGGTGTTAAGGAGGTCCTAAGAAGTTAAAAATAGTTTATTTCTTTATGGATGGCCACACCACTATTAGAGCCTGATTTTCAATTTAAAATCGTGTTAATTGGCTGTATATTTTGAGTAACTGAATATCACTGGGAATGCACCAATCTTATCCATCCATCACAAGCATTCATTGCAATCAATGTTACACACGCTTTTCTAATAGATTTCAATGAAAAACTACCAGTTTCTTTTCTGGTCTGGTTCTGGACTGCGCTTGAATTAATGGACTGAAATGATTACTTTGCATTTTAACATTTAACTTAAAGGCTCATTAAACCTAACCAGATTTGTTTTTATTTTAACCAGTTGTTAATATTTAAAGGTCCTCTAGCTTCATTATTTAACACGGCTCTTCTAATCAAAAAGCTTTAGTGTGATCCCTCTAAATGTGCATTACTTGCAAGCAATGTTCAACATTTCCAACTTTAATTGAATATTTCAGAAGAAGTAAAATTAAAATAACTAACTGAATTTTAGAACAATCATAGCATAAAAATCAGCACAGATCTTTCAAAAAATTAATTGCTGACTCATGAAATAAGTAACTTGTCACCTGATTTTCTGTCACATTTCTTCTATAATGCTGCTAAAATCCTTACCTTCTAAGGATTCTGTCAATGTCTGTTATAAAACAGAGTTACCATGCCATCATCTAACTCTCAACAGTTGTATATAGCTGTATAAATAATCCATGCTGCTATTGCGAATGATGACCGTTGCAAGATGGTTATGTTTACAAATGTCTCCGTAAGCTTGAGGAGAAACAAAATGTTCAGGTTAGAGAGATGATGGTCATACTAAACTATTGTCCAGACACCGGCCCATACGATCTGGTTGTCACAGAAAAAGAAACCAAACTAAAACCCATTAACACAGAAAAGGAAAAAATGCTTTTTGGTCATACAGAGAGTAGGGCAAAAAAAGCAGGAAAAAATTGTCTTTTGTTAACATTCCAACTTGGATGCTGATAAGAGCTTGTTTTGTCTTTGAAAACATGACTATTGATCAGACTGCACTTTCAGCAATTCAAGGAACAAGGAGTTGCTGAACTATGTTTTGCTGATAAAAGGTGGATCTCGAGTACTGGGGCTGAGTAAAATGATTATAAGTAGAATCCCTGTAGTGTGGAAACAGGCCTTTCAGCCCAATAAGTCCACACTGACCCTCAGAGCATCCCACCCAGACCCATCCTGCATAACCCACCTAATCTACACATCTCTGAACACTACGGGCAATTTAGTATGGCCAATCGACCTAACTTGCACATCTTTGGACAGTGGGAGGAAACCCACGGAGACACAGGGAACATGTGAAAACTCCACACGGACAGTCGCCTGAGGGTGGAAATAAACCCAGTTCCCTGGTGCTGTGAGACAGCGGTGCTGTGAGACAGCGGTGCTGTGAGACAGCAGTGCTAACTGCTGAGCCACCATACCACTCCTCAAAGCACCCTAGAAAATTCAACCAGTGTTTGCAGGGAGAAGTGAGCTTTCTGGGAGGATGGGAGTAACTTGGGACATAATCTTTTATGGTTACATATTTTCAAGTTCTGTAGTGCATGACAAAATACCTGGTAAGGTGAAAAAATTACAAAAATTATTTCATGCAAAACTACTTTTTAAATAGGTTGTTATGGTCTCTATATGATATGTAATACTGTCTTACACTAACAGCATCATACACTCAAATGTCATTAAAATAAATGATCTTTTCATGAAACTACTTGGCACCATGAGTAACCTTTACGACAAGTAATGTAATAAAATAGTTCCAAATGCTGATTAATAGAAGAAAATATTTTTTCTAACAATGGCATACATGCCAGAGCAACAATGATAGAACATGATTATAGAGATTTGGTCCAAAGGAGGAAGAATATTTAATATTCTTGGATACAAGTTGTTCAGGAATACTAGGGATTGAAGGCAAAAATTTTAAAAAGTGCAATTAAATTGTTTGGTATGGTCTGTCGACAGCACTTAGTGGCTTCAAATAAAAGAACAAATTTGCAAGGGAAAACTATATGCCCGAGAGAAGAAAGCTACACTTCACAGAAAAAGAACAGCTATGGATAATTAAAGAGATAAGCGACACGATAAAACTAAAAGAAGGCTTACAAAAAAATGAAAACAGCACAGGTCCTTATGAATGGGAAAGATACAAAGACCAGCAAAGGACCACAAAACAGCTTATAAGAGCTGATGAAAGGGACTATGCAAGGAAACTTACCAGGGATCACAATCAATAAGAAGAAATTTTATAGTTACATAAAGGAAAAGTGGATGGTCAGGAGCAATGTTGACCCACTAATGACTATGGAAAAATGGTAAAATGTTGAATAATTACTTTGCCTCATTTATCTTTGTGACAAGATCTAGACAATATCCAGGCTTGGACAGGCAAGTGGCAAGTAAAATTTATGCCACACAAACGTCAGGCAACGATCTCCTCCAGTTAGGGACAATCTAACCACCATCCCTTGACATTCATTGGTGTTACCATCGCCAGATCCCCCATTATCAACATTCTGGGGGTTATTATTGTCCAGAAACTCAACTGGACTCGTCTTAGTGACTACAAGAGTAGGTCAGAGACTAGGAAAACTGCAGTGAGTAACTTGCCTCCTGACTCCCCACGCCTGTTCAGTATCTACAAGGCACAAGTCAGGAATGTGATGGAATACTTGCCACTTGCCTGGATGGGTGATGTTCCAACAGCACTCACGAAACTTGACACGATCTGGGACAAAGCAGCCCACTTGATTGACACCACATCCACAAGTATCCACCCCCTCCATCACTGATGTTCAGTAATAGCATTGTGTACTATCTACAAAATGCACTGCAGAAATTCACCAACGATCCTTAGACAGCATCTTCCAAAAGCACAACCACTTCCAGCTGGAAGGACAAGGACAAGAAACACTACCACCTACAAGTTCCCTTCCAAGCCACTCTCCGTCATGATGTGGAAATATATTGCCGTTCCTTCACTGTCATTGGGTCAAGATCCTATAATTCCTTTCCGAATGGCATTGTGACTGTACATTCAGCATGTAGACTGCAGCTGTTCAAAAAGGCAGTTCATTAATACCTTCCCAAGGGCAACTTGGGATGGGCAATAAATGCTGACCAGTCAGCAGAGCCAACATCCTACAGCTGAATTTAAAAAAAAGTATTTATAGTAGTAAAGGAAAATAGCTTGCTGGAAGTGCTAAGGAAATTACTAGTGGTTTGGAGACCACGACTGAATAAAATTAACATTAAGTAAAACATTGGTAATGAGGAGATTAGTGGAATTTCAGAATGATAAATTTCCAAGTCCTGATGGTTTCCATCTGGGACCATGAAAGGAAGTAGGAGAGTATGTTGTAAGTATCCTAAACATTAAGAGTTCTCTAGATATCGGAGTCATGGAAAATTCGCATGTCTCTGCTTTTTAAGAAGGGCAAAAGAAGAAAACCAAGGGATTATAGACCAGTTAGCCGGACAGCTGTGGTGGGGAAATTGTTCGAATCTGTAATCAATGTTGGGATAACTGAACAGCTTAAAAATTCTCAGTTAATCAGGGGAGCCAACATAGATTCATGACAGATAGATAATGTCTGACAAATCTCATTGAGGTTTTTTGAAGAGGTGACTAGGGTAATGGAGGGAAGACTGTATCTGTGGATGTTGTTTATATGGACTTCCAGAAGGCATTTGAAGTCCCACGTAAGACACTGTTATGTAAGATAGAAGCCCACGGAATTGAGGGCAAATTAGTGACATGGCTGGGAAATTGGTTTGAGTGGCAGGTGACCGGAAGAAGGGATAATGGATAGTTACTCAAATTGGCGGGATGTGACCAGTTGTGGCTTACAATGATCTGAGTTGGGGCCTCAAATTTGCTGATGACACAAAGTTGGGCAGCATTGTAGACAGTGTAGATGACAGTATAAAATTACAAACTGATATTGATAGACTAAGTGAATGGGCAAAACCATAGTAGATGGATTTCGATGTAAGTGTGAGGTTATCAGTTTTGGACTGACAAACGATAACTCAAGCTACTTCCCAGATGGTATGAAGTTAAAAGAGTGGCATAGATCTTTAAAATGGCACAAGCAGGTGCGGAAAATAACCAAGAAAGCTAATGGAATGCTGGCCTTTATGTGTAGAGGACTGGAGTACAAGGATCGAGACATCGTGCTATAGTTATACAAAACACAGGTTAGACCCCACATGGAGTATTGTGAGCAGATGGCCTTGGAAGAAGTACAACGTAGATTTACAAGAATTATACCTGGACTTCAGGGGTTAAGTTGTGAGGACAAATTATACAATTTAGGCCTGTTTTCTCCAGAATTCAGAAGGTTAAGTGGTTGATCTGATCAAAGTCTTCAAGATATGAGAAGGAAAAGACAGTGTAGATAAAGAGAAACTATTTTCACTGGTTGGAGATTCTAGACTAGTTCAAGAATTAGGGCCAGACCATTCAGGAAAGTTATTAGGAAGTACTACTACACCAAAAGGGTTGTATAGATTTGGAACTCTCTTCCAGAAAAGGCAGTGGATGCTGGAACAGTTGTTAATTTTAAATCCAAGATAGATAATTTTTTAGTTGAATAAAGGTATTAAGAGGCATGGAGACATTAAGAGACCAAAAACAATTATATGGATTCAGGCCATAGATCAGCCATGATCTCATTGACTGGTAGAACAGGTTCGAAGGGCTGAATGGCCTGCATCTGGTCCTATGTTCCTATGAATAACAAAGAGGTGCAAGAATTATAATCTAGTTACAAAAGAAGGCTTTACTACTAGTCAGATCTTTATTCAGGTAATTAATGTAAAGGACAATTACAGCGAATGGCAGAGAAGGACAAGAATTTCCAAAGCATGTTCAAGACAATATTCTACGGCAATCTCCTTCCCGTCTAACAACACATTAGTAGACCTGGTTCTCGAGAATGAAATGGACCAAATATAAAAAGTCTTGAGAGGAATATTTTGTGCACATTGATCATTGTATCATTAGTTGGGGATGGAGAACCAACTTCAAGCTGGTAAGAATGGACCTGAGCAAGATTGCAATTGAACAGTGCACTGCTTTAAAAAAATTACTTTGGGAGTTGTCAAGGTACATTTGTACAGAGGGAAAAGGTAAGACAAACAAATTCAGAGCTCCCTGGATGACTAGAAAGACATGGAGATTAAAATGAAAGACTATAACAGGTATCAAGTAGATAGTATAGCTGAGAACCAAAAAGTTTCAGAGGGGAATATACAAAGTAAACAAGAGAGCACAGAAAAAAATATAAGATGAGACTGGCAGCTAAAATGAAAGGAAATCTAAGTCTTCCATACACATAAAAGGCGTGTTAAAAGGAAGGAATGGAGCTGATGCAGTATCAAAAAGGAGGACTTTCAAGTGGATAAAGGACATGGCTGAGATATTAATGAGTACATTGTATCTGCCTTTACAAAGAAGATGCTAAACTGCCTAAGGAAAAGGAGGTTTCATTTCAAGGATTTAAACCCTAAACAAAAAGAACGAAAAATCTGTGATGCTGGAAATCGGAAACAAAAACAGCAATTGCTGGAAAAGCTCAGCAGGTCTGCAGCCTTGTAGAGAGAAAGCAGAGTTAACGTTTTGGGTCCGGTGACCCTCCTTCAGCACTGTTCTCTAGAATTCAGAAGATTAGGGAGTGTTCTGAAGAAGGATCACTGGATTTGCTGTTATTATTGCTTTTAGTTTGTTTATTACAATAAAGGTCTTAAAACTTAATCTTGTGTAATCATGCCAGTCAGTCTCTAGAAATTTAAACAACTTTCTAAAAGTTATTGGTCTCTATGTGGAATAGTAATATTTTTATTTAACATAGAAACATAGAAGCTAGGAGCAGGAGGAGGCCATTCTTCCCGGTCATGGCTGATTATACAACTCACTAGCCTTAACCCTGCTTTGTCCCCATAACCTTGATCCTGTTCGCCCCAAGTGCTATATCTAATCACCTCTTGAATATATTCACTGTTTTGACATCAACTACTTCCTGTGGTAATGAATTTCACAGGCTCACCAGTCTTTGGGTGAAGAAATGTCCCCTCATCTCCGTCCTAAATCGTCTACCCGGAATCCTCATACCTAGTTCTGGACACACCCACCATCGGGAACATCCTCCCTGCATCTACCCTGCCAAGTCCTGTAGAATTTTATAAGTCTCTATGAGACCCCCCTCTAGTCAATCTCCTAATACGTTGGACCCACTATCCCCGGAATCAGCCTGGTAAACCGTCGCTGCACTCCCTTGAGACCAAGAGCATCCTTCCTCAGAAAAGTAGACCAAACTGCACACAATATTCTAGGTGTGGCCTCACCAAGGCACAGTATAACTGCAACAACACATCCCTGCTCCTGTACTTGAAACCTGTCGCAATGAAGGCCAATATACCATTTATCTTTACCACCTGCTGCACCTGCATGCTTACCTTCAGTAACTGGCACACGAAGACACCCAGGTCCCACTGCACACTCCCCTCTCCCAAGTTACAGCCATTCAGATAGATTTCTGAAGAAGTGTCCTGACCCGAAACATCAACTTTCCCGCTCCTCTGATGCTGCCTGACCTGCTGTGCTCCTCCAGCTCCACACTGTGTAATCTCTGACTCCAGCATCGGCAGTTCTTATTATCTCGAGTAATCTGCCTTCTTGTTTTTGCTTCCAAAGTGAATAATTTATTCAAATTATACTGCATCTGCCATTGATTTTCCCACTCTCCCAACCTATCAGTATCATGCTGAAGGGTCTCTGCATCCTTCTCACAGTACACCCTCCCACCCAACTTAGTATCTTCTGCAACCTTGGAGATGTTCATTTTGTTCCCTCATTCCAAATCACTAATATATATTGTGAATAGCTGGGGCCCCAACACCGATCCCTGTGGCAGCCTATTAGTTACTGCCTGCCAATTTGAAAAGGACCCATTGATTCCTACACTTTGCTTCCTCTCTGCCAATCTATCCATCTCAATACACTTCCCCCATCCCATGCGCTTTAATCTTTCACATTAATCTCTTATGTGGGACATTGTCAAATGCAAATCTGAAAGTCCGAATATACTACAACAACTGGCCCCCCTTGTCAACTCTATGTATTACATCATCATAGTATTCTAACAGATTTGTCAAGCATGATTTCCCATTCATAAACCCATGCTGACTCTGTCTGATCTTGCCACTGCTTTCTAAATGCTCTGCTATAAAATCCTTGACAATGGATTCAAAAATTTTCCCCACTATCGATGTTAGGCTCACTGGTCAATAATTCCCTGTTTCCTCTGTACCTCCCTTTTTGAATTTTGGAGTGACATTAGCCACTCTCCGATCTGCAGGGACTGTTCCAGAGTTTATAGAATCCTGGAAGATGTCCACCAATGTAACCACTATTTCTAGAGCTACTTCCTTAAGTACTCCGGGATGTAGATTATCAGGCCCTGGGGATTTATTGGCCTTCAATCCCAACAATTTTCCCAGCACCATTGCTCTGCTAATATTGATCTCTCTTAGTTCTTTTCTCTCACTACATCTTGCATTCTCCAACAATTCTGGGAAGTGATTTGTGTCCTCTTTTGTGAAGACAGATCCATAGTACGTTCTTCAGCCATTTCTTTGTCCCCTATTGTACATTTCCCCTTTTCTGTCTGTAGGGGACCTGTATTTGTCTTTACCAATCTCTTTCTCTTCACGTACCTATAGAAACTCTTAGCATCAGTCTTTATGCTCCCTGCAAGCTTACTTTCGTACTCTGTTTTCCCCTTGTTAATCAATTCCTTGGTCCTTCTTCGTTGAATTCTAAACTGCTCCTAGTTTTAGGAAATAGTGCCTGGGTGGAGGAAACAGTGAGGAGCACAGATTGCAAGAAAAAGGGACAATTAAATAGCTGTAATATTTTGTCATTTGAAAGGGAAATTGAATCTGTTTTTTCTCTTACAAGTTTCTAGTAAATTGCTGATTGCAGCATTGACTTACAGTTCTGGAAGCCGCTGCGAGCACATACTTCACAGGTCCATGCAGCAATGCTGGACGCTACTTTTCAATTTTTCTTTTATTTGGGGAATCTGTGAGCAAATGTCAGAAAGACGAGGTGTCAGACAACGGTAAATGTGATTTAAACAATAATTCCAATCAATAAATCACTAATGTAAATGCATAATTACTAGTGCGCACACACAAACTCTTACCCAATGCCCCCTTTACACATTGTCCTTCACTTATCATCTGCCTCACTCTCTTTCTTCCTATCTCCTCCCCAGACTCTCTCTGTCTTTCCTCCCTCCCTCCTACCCCCTCTCACTCCCACAATCTCTTTCAGCTTTTGTTACACACTCTGTTTCCCTCCACCTCCCCTACATCCATCCACTCTTTCTCCTTCCTACCCCTTCTGTCACACACACAGACACGCTCTATCTCCCTCAAATTGTCCCACTCACCAGTGCTGTCCCTCCCACTCTCTATCTTACCATTCCTCACAGACTGTCTCTTCCACCCCTTCCTGACATCCTTTCCCTTCTTTACCTCATCCCTCTTTCACACTCTTCCTCTCCTCTCACATATGATCTCCGACTCTTTCTCACACTCACAATCTTGCCATCCTTCGCACTCTCTCCCTACCTCTTTCTTTCCTTCCTTTCTCTCTTTTCTTCCTCACACACTGTCCTTATCTCCCTCCCCCATTCTGACTCCTTTTCTCCTCCCTTCAACTTCTCTCTCCGTCCCTCAAATTCTCTTACCTGCTCCATCCTCTCGCACTCAATCTCCAAACCCCCTCCCACCCCCCGTGATCTTTCAACCCTGCGGCACCCTCATCCAATCCCTCCCTCACAGTCTGTCTCCCTTACACACTCTGTCTTCTGCCTTACTTACTGTTACGATCTCTCCCTCCCTCTCTCCCAATCCTTCCCCTCACACAATCTCTCCCTTATGTGCATGTGCTCACTTGCTGTCTCTCTCTCCCTCTCTTTCTCTCTCTGTCACACATGCACTGTGCCCATGCCTCATGCACTTTCCTTCCAATTTCCTCCCTTGCCTTCTCTCTGTCCTGTTCTCTCTAACACTTACTTTCTCTCTCTCTCGTGCCCCCTCTCTGTCTCTCATTTGGTGTGGAATGCATTGCCAGGGAGGGTAGCGGAGTTGGCCTCATTAGGGGCATTTAAGCGGCTATTAGATAGGCATATGGATGATAGTATAGGGTAGTGGCGGAGGTTAAATAGGCCTTAGGTTTCGGGTAAAAGTTCAGCACAACATTGTGGGCCAAATGGCCTGTACTGTGCTGTACTGTTCTATGTTCTATGTTCTCTTTCTTTCCTGTCCTCTTCCCTACCTCTCTCTCCCTTCTCTCTCGTCTTTCACCCTTCCCTCCCTGTTTGCCCCCTTCCTTTCTTTCTTTATCCCTCTCTTCATCTCCTCTTTCCCTCCTAGTCACTCCCTTCCACTCTCACCATCTCTCCACTCTCACCATCTCCCTATGTTCCCTCGGTCCCCCGATCACACTCTCACTCACTTTCTCCCTTCCCTTTCCTTCTCTCACTCACTCACCCTTTCCACTTGCCGTACTCTTGCTCTGTCTCTCATTCAACCTCTTTCTCCACAATCTCTCCACCTCCCTCACACACTCTCCCCCTCATTTTTCTCTGTCCCTCGCTCTCCCACCCTCTTTCCATCTCTCATTATTTCTCCGCCCCAACCTTTGCCTTTTCCTCATCATCTCTCTCTCTCCTCCTCATTTTTGTTTCTTCCCCCATCCTCCATCTCACTCATTCTCTCTCTCCATCCAATACTCTCGGCCTCTGTCACTTTTTCTGTCACTCCTTCACTGTTTCTGTCCCCTCACTCCTTCAGTCTCTTTCTCCTCCTTCCCTCATGCTCTTTCTCTCACTTCCTCCTCTCCCCCTCTCTCTGTCTGTCTCTCTCACTCACTCTCCCTCTTTCACTCTCACTCTTCACAACATCTCAGTTGCACATATGTGCAGTCTCACAACGGTGCATGTTCAGAAGGTTGCTCTGCCATCTTGACTGTTGTGCCGAACATTACGCCAAATTAAACTAATCTCTTCAGCCTCCCCTTAGACCATATCACTACATTCCTTACATAAAAGTCTCTTAAACACCACTATTGTATCTGCCTCCACTGCCATCCCTAGCAGCGCATTCCACACTCCTACCACACTCTTGTAAAAATGTCTTGCCCTTCACATCTCCTTTAAACCTTCCCCCTCTCACCTTAAACGTATGCCCCCTAGTATTAAACGTTTCAAATCTGGGAAAAAGATTCTGACTGTCAACTCTATCTATGCATCTGATAATTTTATAGGCTTCTATCAAGTCCCCCCTCGGCCTCTGCTGCTCCAGAGAAAGCAACCTGAGTTTTCCTAGCCTCTCCTTATAGTTCATACCCTCTAATCCAGTCAGCATCCTGGTAAACCTCTTCTGCACCCTCTCCAAAGCCTTCGCATTTTTCCTGTAATATGGCAACCAGAATTGAACACAGTAGTCTGCCTGTGGCGTAACCAAAATCATTTAAAGCTGCAACATGACCTCCTGACTCTTGTACTTAGTTCCCCAACCAGTAAAGTCAAGCATGCTATATGCCTTCTTTACCACCCTATCTATTTGCATGGCCACTTTCAGGGACCTATGGTCTTGAATCCCAAGATCCCACTGTACATCAGTTCTGTTCAGGGTCCTGACATTAACTGTATACTCTTCCTTGACATTTTATCTTCCAAAGTTCAGCATCTCACATTTATACGGATTAAACTACATCTGCTATTTTTCCACCCATATCTGCAACTGACCTATATCCCGTTGTATCCTTTGACAACCTTCTACAGTATCCATAACTCCATCAGTCTTTGTATCATCTGCAAACTTACTGACCCATCCATCTACATATTCATCCAAGTCATTTATATATATATTACAAACAGCAGAGGTCCCAGTTCAGATCCCTGCAGAACACAACTAATCACTGATCTCAGATAACAAGCATGGGGCTGGATGAACACAGCAGGTCGAGCAGCATCATAGGAGCAGGAAAACTTGACGTTTCGGGCCTAAACCCTTCATCAGAAATGGGGGAGGGGAAGAGGGTTCTGAAATAAATAGGGAGAGAGGGGGAGGCGGATAGAGGATGGA
>JAHRHZ010000218.1:4590990-4613574 GCA_024137785.1 Ginglymostoma cirratum
CCTCTCCACCTATCCTCTCCTCTATCCATCCTCTATCCGCCTCCCCCTCTCTCCCTATTTATTTCAGAACCCTCTTCCCCTCCCCCATTTCTGATGAAGGGTTTAGGCCCGAAACGTCAAGTTTTCCTGCTCCTATGATGCTGCTCGACCTGCTGTGTTCATCCAGCCCCATGCTTGTTATCTCGGATTCTCCAGCATCTGCAGTACCTTTTATCTCTAATCACTGATCTCAGCCTTAAAAACAACCAGCTACCGCTACTCTCTGCCTTCTGTGGGCAAGCTAATTCTGAATCCACGTGGCCAAGTCACCATGGATCCCATGCATCTTAATCTTCCGGATGAGCCTGCCATGAGGGACTTTGTTGAAAGCTTTGCTAAAATCCATGTAGACAACATCTACTGCTCCACTCTCTGAAGACTTCTGTCACCTACTTGAAAAATTCAATCAAGTTATTAAGACATGACCTGCCCAGCACAAAGCCATGCTGCTTGTCTCTAATTAAGCAATGTTTTTCCAAAAACGTGTAAATCCTATCCCTGTGAATTCTCTCCAGTAGCTTCCCAATCACCACTGTGAGACTCACCAGTCTACAGTTTCCTGGATTATTCCTATTTCCCTTCCTGAATAGAAGAACAACATTAGCTACACAGCAGTCCTCCAGGACCTCTCAGTGGCTAATGTGGGTACGAAGGTGTTTATCAAGGCCCCAGCGATCTCCTTGTGTACTTCTCTCTAAACAACCTGGGGCCCTGGGGGAATATCCACCATAATACTCTTCAAGAGACGCAACACCACTTCTTTCTAGATGTCAAACTGCCCTAGCACATTAGTGTGCTCCACACAAATCTCACTGTCCTCCATATCATTCTCCTGATTGAATATTGACGCAAAGTATTCATTTAGGATCTCACGTCCATCCTCTGCCTTCAAACACAAGTTCTCCCCTTTATCCTTGAATGATCTGAACTTTTCCCTAATTATCCTCTTGTTTTTAATGTATGTACAGAATGCTTTGGGATTCTCTTTAACCCTACTTGCCAAGGCCATTTCATGGCCTTGTATTGCTCTCCCAATTCCCTGCTTGAGTTCTTTCCTACGTTCCTTATATTCCTCATGGGCTCTGTCCGATTTTAAATTTCTAAACCTTACACATGCTTCTTTTTTTTCTTTTGCCTAAATTCATAACCTTCCTCGTTATGCAAGAGTCCCTTACCTTGCCATCCTTATCCTTCCTCCTTACTGGATATACTGGTCCTGAACTGTCATCAGCTGATCTTAAACAATTCCCATGTGTCAAACATGGACTTGCCTGATAACTTGCCTAGTTCCTGCCTAATACCAAAGTAATTTGTCCTCCCCTAATTTAGTATCTTGTCACAATGTCCTGACTTATCCTTATTCATAGCCATCTTAAAACTTAAGGGGTCGCGATCACTGTTTCCAAAATGCTCTGCCACTGAAAGGTCAGTTACCTGGCCAGACTCATTAGCCAGTACAAGGCACAGTTCGGCCCCGCCTCCCGTTGGATTATCCACATACTGCTTCAGGAAATCCGCTTGGATGCACTTAACAAATTTTGCCCCATCTAAGCCTCTTGTACTAAGGAGTCCCATTCAATATTGGGGAAGTTAAAGTTGCCCACTGTGACAGCTCTTTTTATTATATTTTTCCAATATCTGCCTACATATTTGTTCCTCAATGCCTTGGTGGCTGTTGGGAGCCTATGGTATAGTTCTAAGAGGGTGATTGCACCCATCTTATTTTTGAGCTCTACCCATATTGCCTCAGTGGATGAGCCCTCCAGTATGTCCTCTCTAAGTGCAGATGTAATATTCTGTCTGATTAGTAATGCAACTCCTCCACCTCCTTTACCATCCTATCTCATCTAAAACAATGAAACCCTGGAACGTTGAGGAGCCAGTCCTATCGCCATCTCAACCAAGTCCCTGTAAAGGCCGCAACATTATAGTCCCATGTACTAATCCAAGCTGATAGCTCATCTGCCTCACCTTTAATACTCCTTGCATTGTAGTAAACACACTGCAGCCCATTAGCACCATCGTGTTTATGTACCTGTCTCTGCCTGTCCTTTCTTTCTGATTTACTGGTCCTAACATGTACCTTCCCCTCAATCCGTCTAATTGCTGACCTGCTGTTCTGGTTCCCAGCCTGCTGCCACTCTAGTTAAACCCTCCAGAGTAGCATTACCGAATCTTTCAGCTAGGATATTGGTTCCCCTCCAGTTTACCTGCAACCTATCCCTCTTGTATGAGTAACCCTTGCCCCAGAAGAGGTCCCTATGATCTAAGAACCTGAAACCTTGCCCCCTGCGCCAGCTCCTTAGCCATGCGTCCATCACTCCTATCTTTGTATTTTTTGCCTAACTAACACGTGGCACTGTTAGTAACCCAGAGAATACGACTCTCCATGTCCTGCTTTCCAGCCTCTTTTCAATCTCCCTGTACTCCACAGGACCTGATCCTTCTTTTTACTTACGTTGTTGGTACCAATGTGCACAATGACGTCAAGCTGCTCAGTCTCCTCCTTGAGAATTATGTGCAACAGCACAGAGACATCCTTAACCCTGGCAGAAGAGAGGCAGCACACCATCCTGGAGTCTTGAACATGGCCACAGAAATGTCAGTCTGTGTCCATAACTGGCGAATCTTCTACCACTATCGCTTGCTTGGATCTTGGCTGACCCTGCTCTACAGCAGAGGCAGTTATGGTGCCACAGGCTTGTCTGCTGCTGTTATACTCCCCTGAAAGGCTGCCTCCAACCACTACCACGTACCCCCACCCCCCCCAAACAGTATCCAAAACGTTAAACCTGTTAAAGAGGCATATAGTTGTAGGAGACTCCTACCTGACTGAACTTGTGGTGTTACTAGCACCTTGTAACTGGTGTCTGTCATACTGTCTGGCCCCTGTATGTTCCACAGTGTTTCTAACTGCCACTCCAACTGAATAACATGAAGAGTTGCAGCCGGTCATGCTTCCTGCAGACAGTCATCAGGGACACTATAGACTGCTCCCTGATCTCCCACATCTGGCAGGAGGAGCACACCACTGCTCTATGTGCCATCTCTGCCCCTTTACACTAAGAAAGATGGAAGAATCTTACCTTGCTCACCTCACTCATTGAACCCTAGTGTTCACTTAAGCCTGCACTTATACCAACTAACAGTACTAACTGGTTACTTAAATTACAACTTAATCTTTACAAACAGACCCATGGTCCATCCCTTGCATACTCTCCCCCACCACCACCCCCAAGAAGATTTTATGTTTATAAAATTAATGCCTCAAACTAAGTAAGGTTACTCCTCTGCCCAGCTCTCTGCTCCTCCAACACTGACTCTTTCTTCTCCCACATTTGCTATTGACAGGTTTACTAATGAACCTATCACAGCAGTGTGAGAGAGAAACAGAATCTGATTGGTGAAATATTTCCGTGGAGGGTGCTGTAGTTTTGGTTCCTGTGTTTAGAAGCCCGAGTAGGACCCTTTGGCAAGTTATGTTTTAGCCTATGGACCCCTATTGGACAAGCTTGATCTGGGATATATGACATTATGTAGACTTCTTTTGAAATCATAATAATTGTTTGCTTATTTTGACAGGGTGCCGGCAGTTCTTTGCACATCCTTGAGCAAGAATTGATTACAGTTCAACAGATTCAGAAATATTTTCCTAAATTTCAGTCCATTCCCATTTACAACGATGAGGCTGATCCATTGGTGGGTTGGTCGATACCTCAGATTTGGAGAGCCGAAGTAACCTACGCTGCAATGGTTGCTAAGGTAAATAGAAAAGTCACCTTTACACTTTGTTTTCTCACATAACTCTTACTGGTTTCTGTGGGCAATTGCAATTCTACTTCAAATAATTATTTTCCAATAGTTTGACAGTTCATGGATAAATACTGTATGTATTGCAACAAATAGTGTAGCATTAAAATTGATAGTTCTGCTACAAACAGATGACTTTTATCCCTCAACATCATTGAGATAGAAACAGAATAATATTGGAATGCTGTACTTGATGCAACATTTATTCATTAAGCATGTATTAATAATTCAGTTCCTTTTTCACTGGTGTGTTCCAAAAGAAAGTGTGCCATTTCAAGCAGATTTATTTAATTCCAGTTTCAACTAGAGTTAGAAATGTTTTGAGCACCTTCAAAACACCTATTGGTCCAATGGAAAACAAAAACATGCAAGTATATGCACGGTTTAGAAAGAACACAATTGTTTCATGTTTGACTTGCAGATGCAGCTGTAACAGTTAACTATCATTCTTAATGAAATGATTAAGTTCAAACTAGGCAAGTCGACTCTGACTCTGATATGTAAGCTGTATGTCCAAAAGACTGGAGGGAATTATCAAACAATATGTCCATTGGATAGTGTGTAGCGGATGGTATACCAGCTTCGTTAAATGAGCCCTGCCTTATAAAACACAGAATACCATCCCCAATGTTAGATACAATTCTACTATTTTGGTAAATAATCTTGACTACACTAAAACTTACACAGGAAATCAGGTTGTTATTTGGTCTTGCCAGGAATTTGGATAGAGATGCTTTAATTAAGGTTTGCTGCAAAAAATAAAGTTTCCAGAGGCAGAGATTAGGAAGAGAGGAAATAAAGTGCAGATTAAGAGTCTTAAAGTCACTGAGACCAACAGCAGCATGGCTTTCAGGAATGTAGGGAAAGCAGCTGATGGGCATCAGATGGGTAGGTTTGGTCAGTATTTCTCATCTTTAAAGTGAAGGTTGGGTGTTTAGCTTGTATTTAAGTCTGTTGACTTTGTTCTCTCTTTTTCTGAGAAATGGCTTGTGAAGTTTTCATTGTTAAGTTCATATCTATTCTCAGGGTAACAAATAGATTTTAGAGCAGCAGGATGAGCAGGTCAGAAGGACCAAATGAAGTGTACATCCTGTAGTATTTGTGAAGTCATGGACACACCACATGTACCAGACATATGTCTGTAGGAAGTGGCTGCACAAGCTTGACCTATAGGTTAGAAAGGAAGTACAGAAAAGAAGAGAAAGGAGGTGGTGAAAATAAGGGATGGGCTTTGTACATTAGTATGGGAGGAAATTGAATAAGGGAAATTACGAAGGCATGAGACATAGATACAAATTGGCTGAGGTAGATCGGAAAACATTAAAAGGCATGACTACACAGGCAATGGATATCTTTAAAGAAGTATTACTTGACTTGCAGCAACCATGCATTCCTTCAAGGTGCAAAAATTCAAAACATGTCAGTCAACCGTGGCTAGAATTGGAAGTTCAGGATTGTATAAAATGCAAGAGGAAATATACTGTAAATGGTAGGACACGTAGGAGCATTGATATACAGAGGGATCTTGGAATGCAAGTCACTTGCTCCCTGAAAGTGGCAATGCAAGTGGATAAGGTGGTAATGAATGTGTTTGGCACGCTCCCTTTCGCCAGTCAAGGCAGTGAGCATAACAGTTGGCAATTCATGTTGCAGCTCTATGACACATTAGTTAGGCCACATTTGGAGTATTGCCTGTAGTTGTAGTCCTCAAACTATAGGAAGAATGTGGAGGCTTTAGCGTGGGTACAAAAGAGGTTCCTGCTCCTATGATGCTGCTTGACCTGCTGTGTTCATCCAGCCCCATGCTTGTTATCTCGGATTCTCCAGCATCTGCAGTACCTTTTATCTCCTTTACCAGTATGTTGCTTGGATTGCAGTGTATTAGCTATAAAGAGAGATTGGAGAAACTTGGATTGTTTTCGCTGGATCATCGGAGGCTGAGGAGAATCTGATAGAAATATGTAAAATTATGAGAGGCGTGGATAGTTGGAGTATCTTTCCCAGGGTGGAAATATCAAATACTAGGGGGCATAGGTGTAAGGTGAAGAGGGGCAAGTTAAAAGATGTGCGAAGCAAGTCTTTTACACAGAGGATGGTGGGTACCTGAAACAGGCTGTCAGGGGATGTGGTAGAAGCAGATACGAAAGTAAAGTTTAAGAGGCATTTAGACAGGCATGTGAACAGGCAGGGAATAGAGGGATGTGGACCATGTGCAGACAGATGGGATTAGTTTGGAATAGCATCATGTTTGGCTCAGACATGGTCAGCCGAAGAGCTTGTTCCTGTGCTGTACTGTTTTATGCTCCATTTTAAAAGGCCTTTAAAGTTGACAGAAAAGCAGTAGTTCTGAGGCCCAGAAGGGTTTAGAATGCAATGAAAGGAACCATGAAACTACTAAGTCCATAAGATATAGAAGCAGAATCAGGCCATTCAGCCCATCAAGTTTGTTCCACCATTTAATGAGATCATAGATGACCTGATAATGCTCAACTACACTTTCCTGCCTTTCCCCCAGAACCTTTTATTCTCTTAGTAACTAAATGTCTGTCTACCCCGGTCTTGTTTATACTTGACTACCCAGCCTCCACAGCCTATTGCAGTAAAGAATTCCACAGATTCATCACCCTCCGAGAGAAGAAATTCCTCCTTATCGCTGTCTTAACTGTCTTAACCCTTTACTCTGAGATTATGCCGTCTAATCCTAGACTCTCCCACAAGGCAAAACAACCATTTCACATCTACCCTGTCAACTTCCCTAAGAATCTTGTACGTTTTAGTAAGGTTACCTCTCATTCTTCTAAACTCCGAAGAGTACAGGTCCACATTACTCAAGCTGTCCTCATAAGACATCTATTCTGTACCCAGGATCAACATAGTGAGCCTTCCATGGACTGCCTCCAGTATCAATATATCTTTCTTTACCTAAAGGCATAGTCAGCATGGATTTGGTGATCGTGTTTTTGATGATATGGTATACTTAGATTTTCAGAAGCCTTTCTACTGAAGGCTGGTTCAAATAACTTCAGCGCATGGGATAAGAGGTAATGTATTGGCATGGATTAATGGTTTGCTAACATGCAGAAAACAGAGAATAGGAATAACTGATCATTCTTGCATTCGTGGTTGCATTCGTGGTCTGTGACTTAGTGGGGTACTGCAAGGCTCACAATATACATCAGTGATTTGGAGGTGGGGTGTCAAATGTAATATTTTCAAATTTACAGATGATACAAAGCTATGGGGGAATGTGTGTTGCGAGGAAGATGTAAAATGCTTTCAGGAGGATTTCTACACCTGTAGTAAACAGTCAGGAATATGCCAGAGTGAATATAATGTCAAAAAATGTGAGGTTATCCACTTGGTAGGAGAAACAGTTGTGCAAAATGTTTCTTAAATGGTGTTGGGAATTGTAGAGGTATAAAAGGACCTAGGTATCCTTGACAGTAAACCACTAAAAACTAATATGCAGGTGTAGCGATCTATAAGGAAGGCTAATAGAATGTTAGCCTTTATTAAAGGTAATTTGCATACAGAAATAGTGAAGCTTTGCTTCAATTGTGTAGGCGTTTGGTTAGACTGCACCTGGAATACTGTGTAGTATAGTTTTGGTCTCCTTATCTCAGAAAAGATGTTATTCCCATGGAGGGAGTACAATGAAGATTTACCAGACTTGTTTCTGGGATGGTGAGACTGTACTATGAAAAGTGATTGGTAAAGTGGGCCTGCATTCTCTAAAATTTTTAAGAATAAGAGATCATTTCATTGAAATTCACAAAATACTTTAAGGAATATACGGGGTTGATGCAGCTAAGATGTTTTCCCTGGTTGGAGAGTTTAGAACTGGGGGCAAAATTTAAAAATATGTGGAAATGCCACTTGGGTCTGAGATGAGGAGAATTTTGTCTTATTCAGAAAGTTGTGAATCTTTGGACCCAGAGGGCTGTGGAAGCTCAGTATTTGAGTATGTTTAAGGTAAAGATCGATAGATTTATGATTGACAGCAGTGTACAGGGTTATGTATGGGTAAAAGGCATTGATGTGTTCGATCAACCATGATTGTATTGAATGGCTTACTCCTGTTCCTATGTTATTTGTAGCCAAAAGGGATATGTCCAAACATTGCATTGAATGAGGAAAGGGACTTGGAGAGTCAGTCCCTTCTGCATCACCATGACAATGTTCTGACTAATCAGAGTTAAATTGCCTGAATCATTTCTGAAGAAGGGTCTAGGAACGAAACGTTAGCCTTCCTGCTCCTCTGATGCTGCTTGGCCTGCTGTGTTCATCCAGCTCAACACTTTGTTATCTTAAATTTCCTGGTTTTAATTTGATCAGTTAGCTCAGGTTCACAGTTAACCGTTGTTGCTGTATCTCCATGCCTCCCATAATTTAATCACTGAGCATTCTACTTTGACGCTATATGCATGGTTGGTTCCTTTCTAAAATTAGTTTTCTTGCATTTCAGTCCTGATGAGTGCAAGTAGAAAAGTTTTGATTTCATTTCTCTTCTCAGCATTATTTGGAATACTTCTCCTCCAGGTGTTAAACCCAAATAGCGTTTGTGTTGAATTATGTTGATTGTTTTACATTGCATGAGTCACAGGGCACTCTTGAACATTTTGCAAAGTTATGAAAATCTAATCGTCTTTACAAAATATTACTTGCATGTAGTGGTGTGAACTGCCAAACATTGGTTTCAAACTGGTAACTCTCTCCTTAGCACATCTCATTTGCAACTCAATCATTGGTTGGCAAAAACATCTACTATCAGAACTAATTTCACTGTGCCAACATGGCTCCTGGATCGTCATCATGAGCAGATATAGCTCTTGGTTCTGTCCTTTACTTCTCCCGTTCACTTAAATCCCCTTTCCATCTCCTGTCAATCCCCACTTTCAACAACAAATACAAAATGCTAATGATTTGTTAGTTCCTGAGATTTGAGCACATGAATTCAATTGTCTCTGCTGCTTTTCTACTAATGGAACACACAAAAATAAAATTCTCCTTCATAGTTCTCCCTTAGTTTGATGGCATCCTCTGTCCTGCTGTAGTTTCTCTCCTCACTCTTTTCTCTTCCTCATATAATATCAGCCTTTCTTTCAAAACTGCCGATATTAGTTCTTAAAAATATTGCAAGTATCATTCTAAAAACATTCTATATCCATGCAATCTACCAGCCCGTTCTAACCTTGTAATTTCTCTCTATTGAGAGCTTGAACAATGTGTTACCTACAAAGTCTGTAACCATCTTTACAACAACTCTGAATCTTGCCAACCAAGTCATCATCCCTGTCTCAACACTAAAACGAGTGTAGCTGATACTTGTTCCTCTGTGATTCTAGCCAGGATATATATTTTTCTTCCTCCTTTACCTTTCTGGAGCCTTTCAACATGGTCGACTTTATCTGTTGTAATGTGTCTTCTCTGATGTTAAGCTAATTGTGAAACTTCTTTCCATACAATGTCAGTGAAACTTTTATCCATACAATAACAACTGGTGCAATTGTCACAGTGTTTTATCTTCACAGCATTATGTCCAGAGTTCCCATGCATATATCTTTGGTCTTCTTTCCTTAATCAATGTTCTGCCCATTGGCTAAATCATCTAAAAGCACAATGTTTGTGTGTAGTAACTTAAGAAAATGAGCAGCAAGTCATTCACTAAGACCACCGCTGAAGGTCTGCCTAATCTTCACTGCTTGCTGCCCATATCCTTTGATTCTCTGGGGCATCAAACATGTGTCTATCCAGCCTTAATTTTACTAAATGATGGAGCATCAACAACACTCTCGGTGGACAATTCCAAACATTCAACAGTCTGTGAATGAGTAATTTCTCCTCATCTCAATTGTCAGCCCTTCATTCTGAGATTGTGACCCTATGTTTTTATTCCTCAGACAGAGAAAACAATCTTTAGATTTATAATTCCAATGATTTCCTACAAGTTTTTGTTTTATATACCATGTAAACTGAAGTTCATCTAAAACTGTGTTCCTTACAACTGCTCACTCAAACTTCTGTCTTTCCTGATGTATAATGGCTCCTTGTTCTAAAGAGACCAGAAAATCTAGAATTGTTCTCCTTAAAGCAATCAAAATTGAGGTTTAACATGTTCAAAATCTACAGGCTTTTATTAAGTAGATAGGAAGAAACCATTAACAGGTGGTTTAGTCATTAGAAGATACAAATTTAAGATATTTAGCAAAATAAATCAAACAGAGGTGAGGACACTCTTTAAAAGGGCCAGATGTGAAATGCACTTTCTGAAAGGATGGTGGAAGTGCATTCCAAATCAGTTTCCTAAGAGGAGGTAAACATTTTTTAAAAATTAAAAGAATTGCAGACTTTAGGGAAATAACAAACGAGTGCAACTAATTGGATAGCTCTTTTAAAATATTAATACTGACATGATGGACCAGTATGCGATATTATCCTATAACTATGAATCTAGACATCTGATCAGTAGATCAAATCAGCATTTTGAGAAAACAATCAGCATTTTTGTATCAATTTCTCTCAAACTTTAATTATAGTGGTTTTTCTATTGGCAATTAACCACAATAGTGAAAGAAGTATTGTAGATTCAGGAAGTCTGATAGTAAAACCCCATGAATGGAGAAACCACACCATACAATATTATCCCTCTCAAAAGACACAGACCTTTTGTGTTCCTTTCATTCAAGATGATGTCAAAGGAGTTTGTGTCCTGATGTGTTTTTGGGTTTCTACACGTTAGTCCACATAATATATACCTCAAACAGTTGTTATTTTTGAGAGAGATGTCTTGAGGTTTATTTACAACATTAACTATTTGCATAGGTGCAAGTATTACAGACTTACACAGTCTGGGTTCTTGATATATGTTATTATACATTACATCCATATAACTGACTGACTGAAGACACTTAGAATCATCTGGACGAACACTAAAATGCCAGGGCATATTAGGCTATGGAGCAAGTGCAGGTAATTGGGATTAGTGTAGTTTGCTATTTGTTGGTATTTGTGGACATGGTGGCCAAGAAACCCTTTTCTATGCTGTATGACTTTATGACTATGCCACAAAGAGCATGACTAAGGGTGAAGTGGATACCTGTATATTAGAACATGGTGGCTTAATGTAATGTAATTATCTCTATTCCGGTGTCTGTGTGATTTAACTCTGTCATAATACAATATGTCCAACAATTAATGAAGTTGTCCACGTAACATTGGAACATAAGAAATAAGAGTGGAAGTTTGTATAGCCCACAAAGCATGTGCCACCATTCAGTATGATCGTGATTAATCTTGGGTTTCAACTTTACTTTCTTGCCCACTCCCAATATCCCTTGTTTCTTTGAGTGACCGAAAATCTATCAATTCCAGCTTTAAATATTTTCAATGATGAACATCACAACCTTGTGGTGTAGAAAATTCTAAATATCTCAACTGCTACTTTGAGTAAAGAAATTTCTCCTCATCTCCATCTTAAATGATTGGCCCCTTATTCTGAGCTTGTCTTATTGTTCTTGTTCTAGATAGCCCAGCCAGGGGCACGACATTTCAGTATTTACCCTGCCATGCCCCATCATAATCTTGAGTATTCCAAAGAGGTCACCCCTCATTCTTCTAAATGAGAATACATTATAGACCCAATTCACTCAGACTCTCATGATGACAGCCCTCTCATCCCAGGGACCAAGCTAATGAACCAACAATCCCTAAGACGAGATGGCCTTTTTCCTATAGTTCTACAAGAAATAGCTGTAGAGATAGGTGGATGTGCTGGTTATGATTTTCCAATTTTTTTTTAGGTTCTGGAAGAGTCCCACTGGTGTGGAACTTGGCACATGTAACACCACTATTCAAGAAAGGCAGGGGTGAAAAGGTTTAAAGCGCAGGTCAGTTACCCTGGCACCAGTTACCCAGAACATGCTGGGATCTATTATTATAGAAGTCTTAACACTGCAGGTAAAAAAGCATTGCATAAGATGTAGGAGCAGAGGTAGACCATTCAGACCATCAAATCTGCACTGCCATTCACTGAGATCATGGCTGATCTGATGATCCTCATCTTCGCTTTCCTGTCCTATGCCCGTAACCTTTGATTCCCTTAATGATTAAAAATCTGTTCATCTCAGCCCTGAGTATACATAATGACCCAGCCTCAACAGCTCTTTGCAGTAAAGAATTCCACAGATTCACTACCCTCAGTGGAAATTCTTCCTTGTCTCTGTTTGAATGTGCAACTCCGTATTCTGAGATTAAGGCCCTCTAATTCTAGATTCTCCCATACGGGGAAATGGTCTTTCCATATTTACCGGGTCAAGTCCCCTGAGAATCCAATATGTTTCAATAAGGTTGCCCTCATTCTTCTATGTTCCAACAGGTACAGGCCTAATCTGTTTAATCGCCGCCTCATAAGACTGTCTGTGCCTAGTATCAGCCCAGTCAATCTTCTCTGGAGTACCTCCAATGCCAATGTAGCTTTCCTTAGATGAAAATCCCTAAACTGTTCACAGTATTCCAGCTGTGGTGTGACTAGAGCCTTGTAAAGTTGGAGCAAAATCTCCCTACTTTTATATTCCATTCCCTTTGAGATAAAGCATTTCTTTAGGTATTACGCTCTGAATTTGGATGCTAGCTTTTTCATTGATGAAGACTCCCAAATCTTTCTGTCCTGCAGCGTTCTACAGTCTTTCTCCATTTAAGTAGTTTCCAGCTCCTCTAGTTTTCCCCCCGAAAGTGCATAACTTCATATTTCTACACACATTTCATTTGCCAAGTTTTTGCATCCTTCTCACCATTTGCCTTCCCACCTATTTTTGTGTAATCCACAAAGTTAGCTAAGTACAATCACTTTCTTCATCCAAGTCATTAACATCCAACAATCTATCTTCTATTAGTTAGCCAATCCTCTATCCATGCTAACATACTACCTCTGAAAGCAAGGGCTCATATCTTATTAAGTAGCCTAAAGTGTGATATTTTTATTGTACACTTTCTTAAAATCCAAATATGTTGAATACATACTTCCTCTTTATCTATCCTGCTTGTTATCTCCTCAAAGAATTCTAGAAAATTTGTCAGACATTAATTTCCCCTTCATTAAGCCATATGGACTGTGCTTGATCATATTATTTATTTCTGAATGCTCTGCTATTACGTCCTTTATAATAGACTCAAACATTTTTCCAATAGCAGAGATTAAACCACCTGGCCTATAGTAATCTGTTTTCTGTGTCTTTCTCTTTTTAAATAAAAGTGTTATATTTGAAGTTTTCCAATCCTCTGGCACTTTTCCAGAATCTTAAGGATTCCCAGAAAATTACAGAAACAAGTCAACATAATTTTATGAGTAGATAGTTAAGGTTTGACAATTTATTTCAGTTTTTTGAGGATGCAAGTAGTAGGACAGATAAAGGGAAACCAGTAAATTTAGTACACTTGAATTTCCTAAAAATATTTTATAATATGCCACATAAACTGCTTTTTATCACATGATGAGGTTTTGGGTTAATGTAATAGCATGACTAGAGGATTGATGAACAAGAGAAAAACGGGAATACAGAATATGGATAAATGGGGCATTTTCAGTTTGGCAAGCTTTGTGGAGTGCCAAAAGGTTCAATGCTGGGTTTCAGTTATTTATAATCTATATTCATGACTTGATGAAGACACAGAGTAATGTATATGTCTATATAATTCCCAATTACTATTGACTCCTTAATGTTTCACTTTAATGTCGTTAATAAAATGGTGTTGCTATATCCATATATTATTGCTATTTCAATTTAAAAAGACAGCTTCATGACAAGCACAGCACACTCTCAATAATGGATTGGTGTGTCAGCCATGATATTGGATTGAGACTTGAACGAGCAATGCTTTTTTTATCGGAGTAACCAAATACAAGTAAGAGGGCATGTTTGGATGGTAGGTAGTTTCTTAAGGCTGGAGAGTCAATAAGAGGCCATCCTGTAATGACAATTAGCAACAAACTGAGATGGAAGTTACCAATTCCTACATAGATGCCCAATGAATGCCAGGTAATAAAATATAACCTGAAAAGCTTACAGCTGCTAGGCTAAGTAGATGGTCAATGAGCACAGCTGTGCCCAGGCAGAATTGATGGGTGCAGAGTCTTAATGGGAAGAAAAGTAGATTCTCTACCTGTACTGCAGGAGGCTACCATAGATTCAAAAGGCTTTGAATAAGATTCTCTTCTGGTTAAGTTGAAATCCATATTTTAGAAAGTGAAATATTGACTAGATATGAATTAGTTAACTGGAGAATTAAACAAAACTATAGCTGGTTTCTCTGATTGTTTTGAGTTAAGTAATAGGTTCCAGCATAAATCCCTGTAACACATCATTACGCCTTTTTTAAATGATCTGTGTTCCAAAACTACCTGCAAAGTTATCTAAGATAGCAAGAACTGCAGATGCCGGAGTCAGAGATAACAAAGTGTGGAGAAAATCCTGAAAATTTCTGAAAAAGGGTCCCGACCCAAAATGTCAGCTTTCCTGTTCCTCTAATTCTGCCTGGCCTGCTGTGTTCCTCTAGCTCCACACTTTGTTATCTGCAAAGTTAACTTAATTATTTGGTTGGCAGTAAGAAAGGCACAAGAGTAAATATGTGGAATATGTAAAGATTTACAGAGATACTTAGAGTACTAAAGCTTACGTTTATGTAGGCCTGTCTGCTATGAAAGATTTGTTTTGGGCCTCCTGATAATGGGATGACTCAAAACATGTCAAATCTAATTACACAGTTTTGAAGAAAAAACTGAGGATGCTGGAAATTAGAAACAAAAGCTGAAATTACTGGAAAATCTCATCACATCTGGCAGCAAATGTGGAAAGAAAGCAGAGTTAACATTTCAGGTCCAGTTCTGAAGGAGGGTCACTGGACCCGGAATATTAACTCTGCTTTCTCTCCGTAAGTGCTGCCAGATGCACATTGTTCCAAGGTTTAGCACTGTTCTAATACAGGACTTGCCACAGTCAAGTTGCATGCAGCAAATTCCCACAAACACCAATGGCATGGTTATTCAATAATCTATTTCATTTTTCATGTTGGTTGAGTGGATAACTATTGACACCGGAGATAATCTGCTGCTTTTTATAGAGTAATGAGGTCTTTTAGATCTATCTGAGAGAGTACAGAGCAGTCCTTGGTTCAAAATCTCATTCAAATGATGACACTGCATTCCCTCAGCATTGAACAGATATGTCACCTTTACTCTTTGTGCTCATGTCCTGATGTGAGACTTGAACCCAGAATATTTTGTTGCAGAGGCAAGAGAGGGATCAGCTGAACTGGGCTGAAACACATTTGAATTAATTCTGTGCGTATCACAAACTAAATAAAATAATGTGCTGCGTAAGCACAAAATTACTGAATCGAATTATCACCATCTGAATCAAAAAGGGATATGAAAGTTAAATAACATTCATCACTGTCAATGTCTAGACAGAGTATTCAGACATTTTAAAGAAGGTAACAAAATACTAGAAACCAGAACAATGCAGCAATTCTACTAGGGTTAGACTGAAGCTACACAGTTGTACTGATAAGATTATACTTGGAGTAATTTTAAGATTCAAGTTGGCATGCTGCGTTAAACCTACATACATTAGAGTGAGTGCAACAAAATGTTCACCCATTCGTGAAAAAATGTGACCCTATAAAGTATGGTCTTTTAAAACCAGTATGCAAAACAGAGTGGAAATATGTTCTGGCTTTCCCTTGTATTATTTCAAATACACACTTCTAGGACCAGAAATGCATTGTAAAAATAGATGGGAGCATTTAATCTTCCGTAGTTGATGCAGGAATGATAGTTGAATACTTTCTGCACTATTTTTATGTGGAGTATTGCAAAGATCAGTGCCTGAACCTCAGTTCATGATCCATGTCAATGATTTGGATGTGGTAAACAAGTGTAATATTTCCAAATTTACTGATGACATGAATCTAGGTGTGAATGTGAGTTGTGAAAATGTTGCAAAGAAGCTTCAGGGGAATTTGGACAAACTGAAGGAGTAGACAAGAGCATGGCAGGTGAAAAATAATGTAGACCAGTATGAGGTTGAAACTTTCATAGATGGAATGGAGGTGCAGTGTATTTGATAAATGGTGAGAAATTAGGAAATGTTAATGTCCATAGGGATCTAGGTGTCTTTGGTCATAAGTCAGTGAGAGCTAACATGCCGGTCCAGCCAACAGTTTGTGAAAACAAGTGGTATGATGATCTTTACCATAACAACATTTGAGTACAGGAGTAAAATGCCTTACTTCAATTATGCAGAACTTTGGTGACACTGCACCTGGAATATTGTGTGTAGTTTTAGTCCTGTTATGTGAGGGATGATATTTGTCCCATCGAAGGAATGCAGGAAAAGTTCACTAGACTAATTCATAGGATAACAGAACTGTCCTTTAAAGGATAAATTTAGGAGACAGGGATAGTAAGAACTGCAGATGCTGGAGTCAGAGACAACACAGTGTGAAACTAGAGGAACACAGCAGGACAGGCAGCATTAGAGGAGCAGGAATGTTGACTTTTCGGGTCAGGACCCTTCTTCCGAAATGGGCAGGGGAAAGGAAGTTGGGAAATAAATAGAGAGAGGCGGGTGGGGCTGGGGAAAGTAGCTGGGATGGTCGTAGGTGAGTGCAGGTAAGGAGTGGTGGGGTTTGCTCAGTGGGATGGGTGGGCGGATGGTGGGAGAGAAGATAGACAGGTTGTGTCAGGTCAAGGAGGCGGGATGAGAGGGTGGGTTGGACATGGGACAAGGCTGGGGGTGGGGAGATTTTAAAACTGGTGAATTCCATATTTAGGCCATCGGGCTGTAGGCTCCTGAGGCGGAATATGAGGTGCTGCTGCTCCAGTTTACAGTTGGTGTCATTGTGATACTGGAGGAGGCCCAGGATGGACATGTCACCCAGGGACTGGGAGAGGGAGTTAAAATGGTTGGCGATTGGAAGATGTTGTCATTTGCCGTGTACAGTGCGCAGATGCTCTACAAAACGGTCTCTGAGTTTACGCTTGGTCTCACCAACGTAGAGGAGGCCACATCGGGAGCAACGGATACAGTAGAGCAAGTTGACGGATGTACAGGTGATGGCCTATCTGATATGAAAAGTTTGTTTTGAGCCTTGAAAGGGGGTGAGGGGTGAGGTGCAGGGGCAGGTGTAGCACTTCCTGCAGTTGCAGGGACAGGTGCTGGCGTGGTGGGATTAGTGGGGCGTGCGGAGCGGATGAGGTAGTTGCAGAGAGAGCAGTCCCTACAAAAGGCAGATAGGAGTAGGCAGGGAAATATCTCTTTGGTTGTGGGGTCAGATTGTCAGTGATGAAAGTGATGGAGAATGATGCGCTGGATGTAGAGATTGGTGGGGTGATATGTGAAGACAAGGGGGAATTCTGTCTTTATTTTTGTTGGGGGGAAGGGTCTGTGAGGGCAGAAGTGCAGGAAATGCAAGAGACGTGGTTGAGGGCATTTTTGATCACCAGAGAGGGGAAGTTACAGTCCTTGAAATAGGAAGATATCCAGGATGTTCAGGAGTGGAACGCTGCATCTTGGGAGCTGACATGGCAGAAGAATTGGGAGTAGGGGATTCCGAGGTGTAGTCCAGGTAGCTATGGGAGTTGTGGGGCTTGAAATAGATGTCCGTTTCGAGGCGGTTACCAGACGTGGAGACAGAGAGGTCCAGGAAGGAGTGGGAGGTATTGGAGATGGCCCAGGTAAATTTGAGGTTGGGGTAAAAGGTGTTAATAAAGTTGATGTGCTGTTCAAGTTCCTTGTGGGAGCACAAGGCAGCACCATTACAGTCATCAATGTAGCAGAAGAAGAGGTGGTGGATAGTGCCAGTGTAACAGCGGAAAAGAGACTGTTCCATGTATCCTGCGAAGAGGCAGGCATACCTTGGGCTCATGCAGGTGCCCATGGCCACCCCCTTAGTCTGTAGGAGGTGGGAGGAGTTAAAGGAGAAGTTGTTCAGGACAAGTTTGTTAAGTGGATGAGGATGGCGGTGGAGGGGGACTGGTTTTGCCTGCGGGAGAGAAAGAAGCAGAGGGCTTTTAGGCCGTCTGCATGGGGAATGCAAGTGTATAGGGATTGGATGTCCATAGTGAAGATGAGGTGTTGGGGACCAGGTAATTGAAAGTCTTGGAGGAGGTGGAGGACGTGGGTGGTGTCCCGGACATAGGTAGGGAGTTCCTGGACCGGGGAGGCGGGGAGTTTGGGTGGTGGTGGTGGATGGGGGGAGACAGAGTCAAGGTAAGCAGAGATGAGTTCAGTGGGACAGGAGCAAGCAGAGACAATGGGTTGACCGGGCAGTCAGGTTTATGGATTTTGGGAAGGAAATAGAAACGGAATGTGTGGGGTTGGGGAACGATGAGGTTGAAAGCTGTGGGTGGGAGGTCACCTGAGGTAATGAGGTTATGAATGGTCTGAGAGACGATGGTTTGGTGGTCAGGGGAGGAGTCATAATTGAGGTGGCGATAGGAGGAGGTGTTAAAGAGTTAATGCCTGGTCTTGGCGATGTAAAGTTCAGTGTACCATACCACTTACTGAGCCCCCCCTTGTCTGCGGGTTTGATGGTAAGGTTAAGTTGGAGTGGAGGGAACGGAGGGCTGCGTGTCCCATGGGAGAGAGCTTGGAGTGAGTGAGACGGATGGAGACATTGAGGCGATCAATGTCGCAATAGCAGTTGGAAATGAAGAGGTTGAGGGAGGGTAGGAGGCCCTGGACTGCACCTCCTCTTACCCACCCTCCTGCAAGAATGTAATCCCCTACTTCCGCGTTCTCCTATTTCAAGGACTGTAACTTCCCCCCCTCCTCCCGTGATCAAAAATGCCCTCGACCGCATCTCTTGCATTTCCAGCACTTCTGTCCTCACACCTTCTCACCCCAATAAAAATAAAGACAGAATCCCCCTTGTCCTCACATATCACTCCACCAACCTCCGCATCCAGCAAATCATTCTCCGCCACTTCTGCCACTACAATCCGATCCCACAACCAAAGAGATATTTCCCTCCCCTCCCCTACCTGCCTTTTGTAGGGACCGCTCTCTCCATGATTCCCTCGTCCATTCCACTCTCTCCATTAACCCCACCACACCCCGCACCTTTCCCTGTAACCGAAGGAAGTGCTACACCTGCCCCTATACCTCCCCCCTCACCTCCATTCAAGGCCCAAAACAACTCTTTCATAGCAGACAGGCCTTCAGCTGTACATCCATCAACTTGATCTACGGTATCTGCAGCTCCCGATGTGGCCTCCTGTACATTGGTGAGACCAAGTGTACACCTGGAGACTGTTTTATGACACGTCCACCCTGGGCTGCCTCCAGTGTCAAAGTGACACCACCCGCAAACTGGAGGAGCAACACCCCATATTCTGCCTCGGGAGCCTACAGCCCGATGGCCTAAACATGGAATTCACCAGTCTTAAAATCTCTCCGCACCCCCCCCCCTCCTCCCCACCTCATCCCATGTCCAACCCTCCCCCTCATCCCCACCTCCTTGACCTGACACAACCTGTCCATCTTCTCTCCCACCTATCTGCCCCACCCATCCCACTGAGCAATCCCCACCACTCCCTACCTGCACTCACCTATCACCATCCACCATCCTCTCCTCTCTATTTATTTCCCAGCTCCTTCTCCCTCCCCATTTCTCAAGAAGGGTCTCGACCTGAAACATCAACTTTCCTGCTCCTCTGATGCTGCCTGGCCTGCTGTGTTCCTCCAGCTCCACAATGTTATTTAGGAGACAGGGCCTGGATTTCTAGAATTTAAAAGAGTGAGAGGTGACGTCATTGAAGGATTCTTATAGGTTAAGCACAGAAAGATGTTTTCCTTGACTGCAATTCTGGAATGAGAGGAGGAAGCCTCAGAATAAGGGCAATCCATTTTGGACCACATTGAAAACAAACCTCTTCACTCAGAAGATAATGAATCCTCTGAATTCTCTGCCCCAGTGAACAATGAAAGCTCAATCATTGAGCAAGTTAGATTTTTAGATTCTGGTGTCATCAAAAGATGATGTAATAGCCTGGTAAAATGACTTTGAGGTAGTTGGTTAGCCGTTATCTAGAATGTTGGAGCATGTTTAGGGTGCAGAATGGCCCACTCCTGCTCCAATGTTCCCATCTTCTGCCTTTTCAGAGGCCTAAATACTCGAACATTAACCAAAATTGGGCCTTTTGAATGTGCCATTTTTAGAAAGGGGTATCTGAGAAACATACAAATATAGAGAATTTACAGCACAGAAAGAGATAATTTATTCCATAATTTTGTGTCAGTTGAAAAAACAACTTTCCCAACCTAATAAAAGGAAAATACTGCAGATGCTTGAAATCTGAAACAAACACTGAGAATGCTGGAGAAACTCAGCTGATCTGGCAGCATCTGTGGACAGAAATTAAACTAATGTTTTGAGTCTGGTACGACTTCTTCAGAACTGAAAAAGTTGAAAAATAGGTTATTTTTAATACTTTTGCCAGAGGCAGAGGAGGAGCAAGGGGGCAGACATTATAGATGCCCAGTGCAAAAGGCAAAGGGGTTGTTAATAGTGAAGAAAGAAGAAACGAGATTTAAAAAGCGTGTCAATTAACGTTTAAAATGGAGAGAATTGGTCCTTCCTACTGAGTGCAAAGTAAACAAGATCAAATGGCAGAGCTGTGGGGAGGAAGGCTTCAGTTTCTGAAGTTATTGAACTCAGTATTGAGATCTCAAGGCTGAATGCTCTTCAAGGAAAATGAAATGTCATTCCTTGGGCTTGCATTGTGCTTCACTGGAACATTGCAGCAGGCCCAGAACTGAAATGTTAGCATGAAAGCAAGGTGGCTTATTGAAATGGCAAGCAATTGAGAGGTCAGGGTCATTCCCATGGATAAAGCAGTGGTATTCCACGAAGTGGTTAATCAGTTTGTGATTGGTCTCACCAATGTAAAAAAGACCATATTGTGAATAGTGAATACAGTAAGTTTATATGAAATCACAAGCTTTCAGAGCATTGCTCCTTCTCCAAGTCACCTGACGAAGGAGCAACGTTGTGAAAGCTTGTGATTTCAAATAAACCTGTTGGACTATAACCTGGTGTTGTGACTTGTAACCTTGTCTACCCCAGTCCAACACAGGCACCTCCACATTGCAAATACAGTAGTCTACTTTGAAAGAAGCAAGTGAGGTGCTGCCTCACCTGGAAGATGTTTTTGAGGCATTGGACGAAGAAGAACGTGGAGGTGAATGGGCAAGTGTTACACCTTCTGTGATTGCTTGGGAAGGTGTCAGGTCTTAGTGAGGAAGTTTTAGAAGTGATGGTGGGGTGGGTGTCATGAAGGGAACAGTCCCTTTGGAATGCTGATTGTGGAAGTTATGTTTGGTGGAGGCATCCTGCTGGAGGTGATGGAAATAGTGGACCATGATTCATTCAACGTGGAGACTAGTGAGTTGGAAAGCAAGGAGAAGTGGAACCCTATCATTGTTCTGGCAAGGAGTGAGGCCAGAAGTGCAGGACATGGGTCAGACACAGATGAAGGCCCTGTCAACCCCATTTGGTGTGAATTAGAATCCCTACAGTGTGGAAACAGGCCCTTCGGCCCAACAAGTCCACACCAAACCTCGGAGTATCCCAACCACACCCATCCTCTTGTAACCCACCTAATCTACACATCCCTGAACACTACGGGCAATTTAGCATGGCCAATCCACCTAACTTGCACGTCTTTGGATTGTGGGAGGAAACCGGAGCACCCGGAGGAAACCCACACAGACATAGGGAGAATGTGCAAACTCCACACAGACAGTCACCCGAGGCTGGAATCAAACCTGGGTCCCTGGCGCTGTGAGGCAGCAGTGCTAACCACTGAGCCACCATGCTGCCCTCCTTAGTTGAAGATAAAGTGGATCATATTGGAGGCATCCAGGTAGAATGTGGCATCTTCAGAACAGATGTGAGAGACAGAGAAATTAAGAGAATGGAATGGAATCCTTGCAGGAAGCAGAGCATGTGGCGATGTAGTTGTCGTGACTGTAAGAGTTGGTGGACTTGTAATCGTTATTGGTGGACAGCCTATCCTCAGAAATGAAAACAGTGATGTCAAGGAAGAGAAGTGAAGAAGTGAAGATTCAGTTCTGAGGAAGAGCCATTCCAGACTCCAAAACATTAATTTTATTTCTGTCCACAGATGCTGCCAGATCTGCTGAATTTCTCAAGCACCCTCTGAATTTGTTATACAACCTAATCCCAATTCCTACCATCAGCCAACTTCCATCCCCATGCTTATTTCAAGTGCTTATGTAAGTACTTTATAAATACAGTGAGATTTTCTGTGTTTACTACATTTCAGACAGTGACTTTCAGACCTCCATCACTCTCAGCTTGAAAATAATTTTCTCCTTAACTCCCCACAACCCCATCTACTAAGCAATTAAAATCTATGACAATGGATATTGACCGTAACATAAATAGCACCTTACTATCCGCTCTGTCTGAATCCCTTATAATTTTATTTGCATCAATAAAATCTCCCTTGGTCCTCCTCCATTGCAAAAACAATAGCATTCTCTGTCCCCTCCATAGTGTGATCAGAACCGTTCAGGGTACTTTTTTAAAATTTGACTTGACTGGTGTGTTCGAGATAACAAGGTGTGGAGCTGGATGAACACAGCAGGCTAAGCAGCATCTTAGGAGCAGGAAAGCTTGACGTTTCGGGCCTAGACCCTTCATCAGAAATCT